>CXYZ01011466.1:785907-812527 GCA_900006705.1 Sonneratia caseolaris
TTAAATAATACAGATAAGAATATTTTCCTTTTTATTGTGAAAAAGACCTATACATTTTTAAATATAAACATTTCACGTATAACAATAAAATTCCTAATTTTATTACGTATGAGATAGTCCAATGTTTTTTTCAAGTTTTATTAACTTAGAGGTTCAAAATTTGGCAGACCTCATTATATTTTTAAATACCTCTAATAAAATTAATTATTATTTATTTAAATTTAATATACAAGATATTACTTAATATAAATTAATTATATCATTTAAAATAATTGAAATATAGAATAAGAGTTTGATGAGATAATAATATCATTTATAAATAAGATATCTCACAATGAATTAATTTTTATAAATAGGATGACTCATCTTCCCCTATTTCCTGCAAACTACTAAAGATTTACAAAATTTGGGTGTAGGATGGAATAAATAGAAGTTCAGGGTCCAAAACATAACTTTTGTGGATGATGTCCACACGGCCATATCCTACAACAAAACGGAAAAACGGAAACCAGAAGACAGAAATTCAGCGCACTGAGCTGACCGCTAAAGAGCTTCCATCACAGAATGAATCCACTGGCGCTTCTCTCTTCTTCATCCGTCTCCTCTCTCGCTATCATCAAACCCAGAAATCCCCACCTCCGAGAACCGAATTTCTGCGTCTCCTGCTCCTTCCCCGGCGCCCAAGCGGTGAGCTTCTTCGAAATTTCCCTTCTTTCCTCTGCGATTCTGCTCTGCTTAATGTGGATTTGAGTTGGGAATCAGAAACTTGCTCGCGTTCATTCATCCAGTGAAGTCTGTCTTTTTTCTCAGGTAGAATCCAACAAGACTGCTGAAAGAACTGAGTACAAGCCTGGCCCGCTCGATGACATCTTCCTCCATCTGTTTCGCAACAAAATGGCTAAGGTGGGATACAGTCGAATTGGGGAAGAAGAGTTAATTCTCGAAAACGGTCTCCGTTTCTGGTTAAATTTGCATTCTCTTTTAATTTTTTTAGCATTTAATCTGGAAAATCTCCATGCAAATTAATTTTCCAATGTGGGTAAAGAAAGGATATATTTAAGTATCTGTCTTTGGCACCATTTCCATTTGCTTGTTTTATGTAGAAAACTTCAATTTTTAGCCATCACAAAGCATTATTGGAGATATTATTTCATAATTTAGTACCAATTTAAAACTTGCAATCTTTTGATTAGTTGTTCAAATCGGTGAGCAAAAATTGTGCCTTTTCTGAAGCATAATTTTCTTGTTTATTACATATGTGTGCGTTTGAAGCTGCTACCTCTTCATAGCAGTGGTTTTGTTGTAATATGATGATACTTTGTCATTTGATTGTAAGTGATAGAGCAGGAGGTTGGATGGGATTCAAAGAAGCCTGGGTATGATGGTCTGATTGAAGTTGCGAATCAGCTTATGATGAAGGGCAAAAACAATTCTGATACAAGAGATGCGACGGTATCTTTTTATTCATAGTTCTCGTTGCCACTCATTTTGTGAAAGACATCGTCTGGCTAATGCTTGTGTAATATCGAACCTTTTTACAAGTTAGAATGCTTTTTTTAATGTATGCAAGTTAAAATACGTTGTTAGAGATTATTGGCAGCAACTGGAGGAATATTCTACTTAAGAGACTGATAGAAATTAGATTTGTCAACTGAATCAGAGAACACTGAATGATGCATTTTACGGGGTGACAGGTTCGGATATTGAGATCACTTTTTCCACCTTTTCTGCTTGAGCTCTACCAAAAGCTCATAACCCCTCTTGGAGGAGGAAAAGTGGCTGCTGCGATGGTTGGTAAGTTTATCTCATATTAGTTTGACAAAAGTTAATTTGTATATGCTCAGTGAATCTATAAACTATTCAAAGCTGATGATTTTTAATTTCGCAGCGAGGGTGACTGTACTCACCTGCCAATGGCTCATGGGTACTTGCAAGGTCAACTCTGTTGATCTTCCTGATGGAACTTCCTGCGAAAGTGGGGTAAGCCTTATAACTGGACACTCAATGTCTCACTCTCAGGTTCTCAGTAAAGGATTTGAGGAGCAATTTCTTCTTCACCTGTCATGGTTTGTATAGGTGTTTGTAGAGAGATGCAAATATCTGGAGGAAAGCAAGTGTGTAGGAATATGTATCAATACTTGTAAGCTTCCAACACAGGTTTGTGATCCTTTTTACCTTCTATGTTTCGGTAATTTATGGCATGACAGAGTTTTGTGATGATATAACAGTTCTCTCTTGATATTATAATTTTCAAATATCAAGTTTGGGATCCGGAGAGAACAAGAAAGAACAATATTGTTCCCCAGTCAAACAGCATGAATGGTCTCTGAACTTTGAACTTTTTGTCTGCATTCTTTCAATTTTGTCTACACAAGTCTCCCAACTTTACAAGCATGACCAATTTCAACCTATAAGAAATTTGATTGATTGCCGGTGCTAACTGGGCTGTCCTCAACCAAATGTCCGAGGAATGGCGGTCGGGCGACCCAGCCATTTGTAGCTACCTTGATGGCCTTGATTGACGGCTTAATACGTCCATTTGATGTGAAGACTCCTTAATTTTATGGTTGCTGGCTTTGGCTAATATTTCTTCAAATTGGTTAGAGGCCAGAGAACCCTCAGCATGGGGCTATCCATTTGCCACTGGCCTCCTCAGTCTGCTGGAAACTGACGCTCTCTGATGAAGTAAATCACCTTTTTGAAAGGTTCCACTGGGCAAAAATGATGAACACAGATTTCAGCTTGGAGAGAATCCTATGTTTAGGTGCCATTTCTGCTATTTGAGCTTCTTTCATTTTGGCTAAACCATTTCTTTTCATTATCACCAGACCTTCTTCAAGGATTATATGGGAGTTCCTCTCCTCATGGAACCAAATTTCAGCGACTACAGTTGCCAGGTGAGTTAATTACGAACTCCCCATCTTTGCAATTGCTTCTGAATCAAATTCCTAGTTTATTTACCGTTGCTTCTGCCTGGGTGCATGAGAGGAATGTCATCAGATCATAAGTACGACAGGTTGAATCTTGACTATGGCAGTTCAAGTTCGGGGTCCTTCCACCTTTGCTTGAAGATGATGCAACTCTTAGAGAACCGTGCTTGGAGATATGCCCAAATGCAACCCGGCGAAGAGAAGTTGCAAGCGATGTCGAAATTGCCCAGTGCCCCAAGGCGTGATGCAGTGATTGTACACATCCATGATTCATTTTGACGGCAAGTGTTCGAAGTTCAACCAATAATCGTCTGTTATGTCAACTACAGTATGCTTATAATGAAAGTTTACGTTGTAGCACCACAATGCACCTTCAACTTTGGGGTCGCCATCGTACTAAAACCAAATGTTTGCTCACCTCCCGGGGAGCATTCCCGCCCATTGAAACGCATCCAGGGGATGACATTGTTCCCTGCTAATCTCATGTACTTCTGTCAAAAAGCAAAAGATGGCTATCATTTCCAAGATCGTGTGATCATGGTTGAGCATCGCTCTCTTGCCCTACCCGGATCGAAATGACGGACGGACTTGGGAGGCTTCTATTGTCTCTCAGGAGATTGCTCTACAGCACCCAAAAAAAAAAAAAAAAAACCAAATTCAAGCCCTCGCCAGAAGAACTTGCTAGTCAATGAAAAGCCTCCGGATTTGGACGAACAACACCGTGGTTACACACATCAGAGAAGCCCGTAGATCACCATGATCAGGGAAGACTCCCTGGACTGGAACCGCCTCGAGGGTCCGTCCTAACAACCCCTCTCTTGCCAATCAAACCTCGTACTCACAACGGTCAAATTCTGAAAATAGCAAGACAGCAACAGCCCTCAACTATATATCCAACTCTTCAATCCGCCACCAGACATTGAACAGATGGATATGCTCGCCCGAACAAACCGACTAATCTGAACGAGGGGTATTGGAGACGTCCAATTCTTGATGTGTACACTTCGTGCATAATTGCCTATTAATAGATTACAAATTATCCAAAAACGTAGAAAATAAGAAGCGGGTGAGGGGATTTTTTTTTTAATTTTGGAATTCTTCTTTTGTTGGAAATTTTTTTATCTCACGTGTAATAATAAAGAAACGGAGGAAAAGCTTAATCAACAACCTTCCCAAATCTGTACAAAAAAATCAGTTTTTTCTGTTGGGTTTACACGAAACAGATTCAACGTCAACTGCCCAATAGGCAAATTATCTTTGCTATTTAAAGTGCGCAACCCAAATGGCATTGCTCTCATCCCTTTGTCTCTCCCCTTTCTTCCTCCTCTGAGAGATCTCATTCTCAACTTCTTCCTGAAAATTAGAGAAGAGAAGAGAAGAGAAGAGAGGAGAGACAACCAACGAAGAGAGCGTACACCCAAACATGCAGCCCCAGCCCCGCATCCTCTTACTACTCCTCGTTGTCTCCGCCTCGGCGCTGTTCCTCCGTTCGGAAGCCATTGCCACCCCTCGGAAACTTGGAGGCATTGGCAACCTGGGTAAGCCCCGCTCCCCATCCTCTTCTACGTATGATTTGAAGGGGTTGAGCATTAAATCTATACGTGACTCTGAATGTGTAAATGCGTGCTTGTAAGTTCGGGCCGATTCTGTTCGACGTATGGTGTGCCCCGTGTGCCAATGAGTGAAGATTGTCTTCCAGATTACGACTCTGATCGATCATAGTGATGTTCATTGGCTTTTGATTCGACTGATGTTGTCTCCAACCTTGCCGGCCTTCCTCGGTCGATTGATTTCTTGCAGCGCTCTATCTTAAAGTGGATCCCGCCCTGAGCAGCATCTGCAAGAAGACCGACTATGCTGACATTTGTGTCTCAACGATTGCGCCCTTGCTGAGGGGCCGCAGGGCTGACCCGATGTCGGTGCTAAAGGCGGAGATCACGGCCGCCACAGTGAGGTTCAAGGCGGCTAGACAGCTGTTCGGGAAGCTGGCCGCCAACCCCACCAGCACCAAGACCATGAAGGACTGCCTCTCCGTCTGCTTGGAGAACTACGACTCTGCCCTCGACAGCCTCCAGGCTTCCCTCCGAGCCATCGATGGCCGCGACCGCGGCACCCTGAGCAGTGAACTCAGCGCCGTCATGACGTACGTTGAGACGTGCAACGATGCCTTCACGGAAAGCCCCACGGTGAAGTCACCCGTCTCCCTGGCGGCCTCGCACCTCGCCAAGATCGGCAGCAACTGCTTAGCCATCTCCCAACAAGTCCATCTGTAAATAAATGAATCCTCGGATACCAAATCAACTGTCGTGGATGCTAGAATGAGACGACAATGAATGTATGAAACAATTGCTGTTTTTCCATTTTTTTCCCATAGTTTGCTGCATGTAAGGTATTTGGATAACTCATTCATGATCCCACTGTTGACAGAAAGTCAACATGAGTTGCTTGGATGACCAACTTCTCTTTGTATTTGTAACATATCGATTTGATTTTCATTAATGAAAAAGGTTAAGATTCGTATGGTCCTATCCTTCACTTCATCCGACAGGAGTCTGGCTAAGTTCGTTCATAATCCGACATGGATTTCGGGTTCTGTCCGACCCGAGATCCAAACGGGTCGGACTCGCCTGGCCTTGCAGATGGAAGAGCAGGAACATAGATACGGCAGCATCAGTAGCTGTGGAGGGAAGCGTTAGCTTTGTTCCTTCACTCCTCCTCTTCTGTGATCACTTCCTATCCGCCGCCATTGTCGTCATCTTCTTCTTAATATCTTCAATACTAATCTCGTCGGAAAAGAGAGGACGCCGGTGATTTCGCAGTTTAGATACAGAACAGTGATTCATCCGGTGAGGTTCAAATGGCACATACTTGCGTATCCACTGCCGCTCCCTCGCTCCGGTTGAAATAGCTAGCTTAATCCCCAAACTCTAGCTCCTCGATCGACTCCCATAAGCTCTCCCTTCCCTTCGAGCCCTTCCGTTCGAGGTGCGCGCTCATCGTTTTTGCTTGGCTGAGTTACAAGTCTTGGAAAAGGAATTGACTTGGAGATGCAAACCCGCGAAAGCTCTCGTTTTGAAGTTTGGATACGGATCTTGAACTCGCTTTGCCTGACAATACTTGCTGGCTGTTGCTTACAGGAGGCTAATGATTGATAATAAAGTCGTAAATTATTGGTCGGGGATGTAACTGGGCAGGTTCGAAACAGAAACTCAAGAGTTGAATAAAATTCGCATCCTTATCATGATTCTCCCTGACTGATTCGAAAGATCAAATCTTGAAGTGGAGAGGATTGTTTTTGACATTTTCTTTTACATTCTTCGGTTAGTTTTGCGCGTTCTGTTTTAAGTTTTTCAGGAATTAAGGAATAACACGGAGTCGTATATATTGGGAAGAATATTGTCAGTCCTGGAGTGTACCGAAAGAAAGGAAGACACTTGTCCTTTGGGTATTAAACTTATTGCTTATCACTTATCGAAAAAGAAACTTGCAGCTTATGTTGAGAACTGCATCACTCAGCCCTTTCTAAAGATGTAGATGGAGGTAGAGGGGTGTGCATTCATCTGCCTAATTTTCACATTACGATGAGCTTCTGTGTGAGTCCAAAACAAAACATGCGAAACATTGTAATATCCCAAGTGTCGGTAGTTTTGAGAATGAGCATTGCTGCTATAACTGCGTCTTTGCACTGTTTTCCTTATTTCAGGAAACTCAAGAAGTTAGTTGGCAGTAGTAAGGGCAATCAGCATATACCAGCAAGGGCCATTTTCTATGGCAACGCCTGGGCTCCCGGGAGGAGTTCTCGGCAGGGCATTTGGTCCATCGGGTGGTAATCAATGATGTATTTTAAATTTGTGGTCTAACATCAAATTTACTGATCCCTTTAATGGCCGCATATCATTATTTATTCTTGCAGAGATGATTTGCAATTTCCATCTTCGCCTTACTTACCTACATATGCACAGGGTCAGGGGCCGCCTCCCATGGTACAAGAGCGTTTCCAGAGTGTTATAAGCCAGCTCTTTCAATATGTAAGGGTTTGCTTAGCTTCGGTCTACTTTTATCTGACTGTTAGGCTGCTAGCTGTTTTTTTTTTTAATTGTGGTTCTTCAATTTAAATAATAGGGAATAATACGCTGTGGAGGTGCTGTTGATGATGATATGGCCAACATCATTGTTGCTCAGCTGCTTTACCTTGATGCTGCTGATCCTGGCAAGGTGAGATATTGGTGGATGATAAAAGTAAATACTTTTACTTCATTTCTATCATCATATTATTAAACTTTTTAATATGAAGAGTCAACTGAGGAAAACATGTCCCTTGGTTTCCTTAAATTTATGATCATTATGTTGCACTTACTCAAGAACACAACAGGACTTGCCTCTCCTGGTCGAGCAAATACTTCATATGCAAAAATTCTTCGCAAGACTATACTGACAGCTTTGCACTCTATCTGAACGTACTTTGAATAGGATATTGTAATGTATGTCAACTCTCCTGGAGGATCTGTTACTGCCGGTATATCAAACCATGGAATTGTATTTTCATTTATCTTTGCTTTTATCTATGGAGATTGTGGTTGTTTGACTAATGTGGTTCCTTTTACTTAGGTATGGCTATATTTGACACGGTGAGGCACATCAGACCTGATGTCTCAACCGTATGTGTTGGTCTTGCAGCTAGGTGATGGACTCCGTCCTCCCTTCTTTGGCCATTAGAATCTGAATTCTCTTATTGGTTCACTGGAGGGTAGAAACGGCATCATAGTTGCACTACATTCTTCAAGAATCACTGCTTGAGATTTAAGGGTTGCATCCTACTGGAAAGTTGTCAGAGAAACCTCATGACTTGACATCGTGGAAAGTAGAAGCTTCATCCTGGTCTCAGATAGGGCACTGGCCAGTTAAACTCAGAAAGTCTGAAGACAAAGGGTAAACAGAAAAATGTCCAAGGCAAAGGGCACGTGCCATTTCTGTTGCCTCTGCTCTAATTAGGTGGCTAAAATTAAATTGCAGCCAAGCATCTCTCTTCAACACACCCCACCCCACACCCTCACCCCTCCCAACACGATAATTGAGGCAAACTTTTCTCATGTGAAGAGTCCTTCGGAATTGTTTGTTTTAGTAAAGGTATCTCAGGATCATTCAGGAGAGCTGTTGTTTAACTTTATTATTATTTTTTTCCTGGCAGTATGGGTGCTTTCTTGCTCAGTGCTGGGACTAAAGGTAAATAGTTGTCTGTTCTCTCCTTTTAGTCTCTCCATGTCAAGTATGCATTCTGGCTTTTACATTTTGTTATCTGACAATATGACTGTAGGGAAAAGATTCAGCCTGCCAAACTCAAGGATAATGATCCATCAACCGCTTGGTGGAGCTCAAGGTGGACAAACTGATATAGATATTCAGGTTTGTTTATATTTAAGAACATTCCAACGCTTTCTGAGGTCTTATTAACTTCTGCTGAATCTTCAGTTTAACTATATATTTTCAAAAAAATTATTGTGCACTGTTATGGAAAAATAATAATTTTTTCCCACGTAATGCACCACTTTGATGCCAATTGGTTAGATGCAAACGTTGAAGTAGTCCATTTAATTAGTAAGAATAATTTTGGGAATGATTTAAGTGAGAGATCTAGAAGTGATTACTGAATTGTGGATCCGTAGTGAACTTCTTATCTGTTAGTTTTATCAACTGGACAATGAATGGGCATATTTTCCAATCAGAAAGTTTTACTGATGCTTATAATCAACTCAGGCCAGTGAAATGCTGCACCACAAGGCAAACCTTAATGGGTATCTGTCCTATCACACTGGGCAGACTCTTGAGAAGATTAATCAGGACACGGACCACGACTTCTTCATGAGCGCAAAAGAGGCTAAGGAGTATGGATTAATAGATGGCGTGATTATGAACCCCCTCAAAGCTGTCCAGCCTTTAGCAGCAGCTGCAGGACCATGAAAGAGATCTGGTCCATCTGCTAGTCCCTTCAGTTTCAATAAATGTTGATATCTATAGATCTTGAATTTTGATGCTGCATAATTATTGAAAGTTACTTCGCACCATAGAATTAAGAGGAGTATACTTGTTTTTTACTATTGAAGTGGCTTCATGTCTTCATAATAGTTGCCTGTTAGTGTGTTGATAATGCAGAGGGAGTCTCTTCTGCATTATTTTGATATTTGACTTAGCGTTGATAAAACAAATTCAATTTAACGAGATCTTTTGGGAAGAAGAGATGGCATATTAATAATGAACGGGAAGCGCAAAGTGGGTGCTAGAAATACACGACAACTAGCATTCCTTGCTCTTCATAGTTCGTCTTCAAACACATGCAGACCAACATTGATTATGAATGCCACGTATGTGCTTCTTTGTAAGATATGATAATTCTCGAGCACAATGAGATCCACACTTTTTTGGAAGATGATTGTCTTGGTGACACTGAGGAGCAAAAGAGATGAGTAGAAAGTGGAACATCAACCCCACCAAACTTAAACCCCTTTTGGACTTTTTTACCTCCACAAAAGCGCCTTTTTGATCCCATGTCTGCCAACCTCGTGCCCTCTTTTACATGTGAAACCATTANACTTTTGGACTTTTTTTACCTCCACAAAAGTGCCTTTTTTGATCCCATGTCTGTCCACCTCGTGCCCTCTTTTACATGTGAAACCATTAACAAATGTCACTATCTCCCCACTACCTAAGGTACATGGATCATGTTCTCATTTTGTTGTAATCTGTCTTACTAAGTCAAGTGTTATCACTACCTTCACAGGGACTATATCGTCTCATTAGTACATACAATTGTAGTGGGGCCTCAACAATTAGCTACCTACCGTCGTGGTGAGCTTGATGAAGCCATGCCATGCCTCCCATGACCCAACCTGCGATGGATGTGGCTAAGGAAGTCTCACCGGACCCACTTCCTCTCTTCAAGCCGGCCACCTAGCACCTACCCTGCAGGCGAGGCCTTGGGAGCTTACCTGAGGGGAGGCTCTCTCGCCAGCCAATTGCCTTGTAACCGATACTTAGTACCTTAATACAATGTTCTCTTATACACAGCAGGGATCAGCTCAAGTCGAACATTCCTATCAGTTGTGGCCTTTACGTTTGTAAAGAGCCCATGGACCTTAAAGATACTTATGTCCACGATAGGAGGGGCATAATTCCCTCTGGTTCCATGAGTCATATGTGTCTTGAGCCGGGAATATTTCGTATGTATTCTATATAGTTGTCCCACTCATTGAGATGTAAGAAGCTAGATGTATATATCCTAACACTAGTTTGCACGAAATGGGGTGATTAGTCAGCTGAAAGTCGGATGTCCCGTGTAAATTATAAACTTAAAAAAGAGGAGAAGAAAAAGAAAAATGGATCCCGCATTAAGATCTCATGCCATATAGCATTCTCTTCCTCCTCGCCTCAGAGGGCATCATAGGCCTCTGAAATCTTCCATATCAGAAAATGCTAAAAACATCCCTCTCTACCCCCCGCACACTTGGCGTAATCCAGAGAGAGAGAGAGAGAGAGAGAGATAGCCAACTACCCACTCAACAAGCCGACAAAATGTAAAACACAGAGGTATGTAGGTGATTCGTTCTTCTTTCTCCGACTTAATACAGTGCTGTATGTTAATTTAGCAGTGTTGATTGCATCCATAAAATTGACACTTACAAGACAGAAAACTTTCCAACATAAAAGGACAAAGTCATGGTGGAGGAGAGGGTGAACCATTGGCTAGCGCCCCGTGCCCTCTTAACTACAGATATTCACAGACAAAATCTTTACTTCATAATTTACACATTCCCAGGAGCACAACCCACCGTCTCCACTAAAATCAAGAGAAAAAGGCAAGGCACTGGATAAGGCACGAGGAATCCCTTCACCGAACGAGCTGATGGTGACGGTGATGCCCCTCTTGGAGTCCGTAAGACAAGAGGCAGCTGATTGTCGGGTGCAGCTCCTCAAGTTCGTCGAAGAAGTCGTAGTATTCATCTTCTTCTACCTCTGGTTCAGTTGGCCTCGCTGTCGGAGCTAACTCACTGTTACTGTTATTACTACCGCTTTCCAGAGGAGGAAGAGCATGCATTGGCTGTTCTTCCAACAAGACCGGACCCAAGCTTCCATTGTTGCCTGTCGTGTCTAATTGGCTCACTGTGAAGAGTTCTCCCACAGGAAGGTCCTGGGAGTAGTGGAACTCTTCTGGTTCCATGGTGGGTCTGTGAGGGTCCTGAGCTTCTTGATCCCGTGCTGATGGTTCTTGTTCTTGCTCCTTTTGATCCCGAGAATCTGGGGATCTCCTTTGCCGTCTGGTCAGTTTCGGGATCCGGGTGACACTGCAGATACCTTCAGGGTGGTTGTGAGAAGATGTGTAGGTGATGATGAGAACCGAGGCATCAGATTTGCATCTTTCCACCTGTTTCTTGGCGGAGCAGCCCTTTGCTGTGCTGCATCTGTAGTAGCCCCTGCTTAAGAATCCCGCAGTAGGAAGGAAAACACGATCAGATTTGATACGGTGAAGGAACCGTAATTCTGACATTGCAGCAAGAAGTTAAGGCACAACAGAGACTCGGATAAGAAGTTACTAGAAATTTGAGTAGTTAGTAAGAATGATGTTAGTTAAACGAAAGGACAGACGGTTTCATTCAAAATCAAAACTTTCTTATGAAATCAAACGTAACACGTAAACAAGACAAGAATGACCATGTTAAATTCCTTTTCCTTTCTCTTTTCACGTACAGAAGAGCTCCTAGAAAGGTGAAAAATAAGGGATATCCATGAAAATCGAATTTAGATCACTGCAACGAGCCCTTTTTCTCCAATTATCTTTATGGTGAAGATTATGAAAATTTTTTTGAATTTTGCAGAAAATGGGATGAAAATCTTTAGTCATTAATTACCTTGGGTAAGGGGAACCTTTGATGGGTTTCTGCCCATATTTCCTCCAAGACCAGGAATCAGAAGGCGGCCCCTCGTTCTTCTCCTTCCCAAGCTCTGTTCCAATTCTCACTCTCACCACTGTCTTCTCCATAGCCTTCCTGTCACCAACCAAAGAAAATAAGAACAAGAACCTGCCAGAAAGCTTGTACTGTTCCACATACCGTTACGTCTGGATAATGTCCCGGGATCTTTGTCCGGGTTAGATGGGACCATAAGACCCCATGCAACGAGCGAGGAGTTCGACGACTGCCTTAACTGAATTTCGATGCATGCAAAGAGGTATAGCAATTCACCTCTTTTTAGCCGGGGGTGCTTGTGGTTTCAGTTCCTCATCAGCATCTTCATTCATTGCAGGAGACAAAGAAGCTTCCATCACTTGTTTTTCCTCCTACTCCTACTGCTCCTCCTCCCCCCTCCTGAGTTTCTTTGGTAGATTTCTTGAGGTTATCTATGAGGGGGAAGCTTGGAGAAGGGAGTTTATATGGAGGAAGACATGGATCAAGAGAGACCAGAGCTTTAAATTTTGATCAAACAATGGGAGAGAGAGAGAGAGAGAGAGAGAGAGGAGAAGTGGCAGAGAAATGACAAGCTCTTCCCCCAAGTGGATCCCCATCTTTTCTTTTCACTCATTTAATACAAATGCTGTCAACAGCACCAACACCGGCAACAATGATGCATGCGTACTATATTGTATAGGTAGATTAAAGTCCGTAAATTCCAATTTTTATAAATATATCTTCTTTAAATATATATATATATATAAGTTATTACTCTATTGAACTTTTAAATGTTAAGGGAAAAAAAATTGTCAGATGTAATGCAACCGCTCTGCCCCGCTGCTCTTCTTCTCCTCACGCAGTTCTCAGTTCCAATGCATAAACAGTCTAGTCGGACCGAACGTATGCATTCGCTTCTGTGAATTCCTATCCGATGATTCAAAGACAAATCATTTGTCCCAAAGAAATTGTAGTCGATCACTTGATCTGGAGGCCATGCTAACAGGGTCACAAGGCAACCGACTCAGAAAGTGAGAAACAACAGGGAATTTGGGTAGCAAGTGGCACCGTAATTTTCCGGAAATTCTACATATTTCGCTGACATCTTGCGAGTAAAGTTGTTCTCGATTGATCCACACGCACACCCCTCAACTTGTCTCTTGTCTTAAATTTGCTCTCGACATCACCATCCCTATTGTGTACCCACCTGACACATGCATTTACAGTGGACATGAATGTATAGGATAAGAGATATTTTCCTCACAAGATATATGGCCATTAATAATTCAGGAAACTTGCGAAAGTCTTGCACTGGATATGGCTCCAGCTAGCTACTGGTCAAGTCGGCTGGGTCTGTGGGGGCCACATCCATGGCTTACACGCAATCCCTGCCTTCCGCGTGGATATTGGGCTGCTGTCAGCCAATTTTGACGATTCAATATTAAACTGAACCCTGGAATGATATTCTCGTCGGATCTGGAATCCACAGACGTTCAGTTTTCATGTTAACGAAATTATCTATACTCAGCCTACTTCCCCTTACATAGTTCCTTCTTGATCATTGGCCTACCTTGTGACCTAGAAGTCGATCCGAAGCAAAAAAGAATACAAGGAATTATCTCTTAAAACTATCAAATGGAAGAGGATATAGACTATATGATAATCTGAATTAACACTATCTCTTTCTTTATGGCCTGCAGATCAACTTTAAGTTTTGCTGCATTCGCCAGAGGAAGCTGAATGCTGACTGGGACCCCGAGGCAACCCCAGGGTTTGCTGGAGGGGGAGGAACCTATCAAGATTCAACTAGGGGGATTGGATCCTGACACAATACTCTTATATTGTGCAGTAGTTCCGAAGACAGCTCTAGTAATTCGAATAAGTTTTTTGGTGACTTGGACTTTGAGCACATGCATCACTAAGTGTAGTGGGAGAGAGTAGATGTTTGCTTTCACGTGACAATGGTGCTAGATTTCAGTAATCCTTGTAGAGTTCCTGGGCTTTGGTGGAGGTCTCAAGTTGTGTAATTTCGAATTATGTGTATATGCATATCTATACATATTAACTATTGAAAATTGACAAGGGACAAAAAGATTCCTCCAAGAACCCGTTTAATGTGTAAAAGAAGAGGATATGGAAGCTTGAGTAGTTTGCATGGAAGTATGCTCTTCCGGTCATTCATCAATCTTGCATTGATTTCCAGATGGAAAATATCAGTCTCGTAATTCTGAGCTTCCAGTAAATTGTTTCACTCTCATGTGCTCAAGGATCGGTCTTATAAGCTGGCAACGTCATATAGAAGAACCTCATGGGCATATGAGAAGGGTCAGTTGTCAAACCTTTCTTCCTAGAAAGACAAGGCTGAATATATGCTGGATTGATTCATTTCATTGGCTTCACGTAGAAGACTTATCTTTGCTTGTCATGTTGTGGTTCTTCCTGCAATATTGTGACTTGAAAAGTGAGCAATGTGATATTCTTCTCATCTTCTGCATTGACTCTTCAGGTGCCCAAGGAGCTTTCAGTATCAATTCAATGGATGCCACAGCAGCCAGAAATCTCCTCCATGCTTTGCTGCAGGACTGGAATGCAACTCCTGATGTTTGTTGTGACTGCTTGGTCAGGTATGCAAGTCCCAAATGCTCTCGATAACGCGCACATGTTTAATGTTCTGATGTCTGTTGAGTGCAGCCGTGGAAATGGCTCCTCAGATGAGCCTCCTCGACTAATGTGGAACATGAACTTCTCTCTGAGGCAGCAGCAGAGGGTGAGTGATCTTACAACATTTCACTCTTCTGCTGGAGTTCGTAGAATAAATTGCTTCTTTGCTTCAGATCCTTTTGGTAAAGTCCGACCCAGTGGGTCAGGGTGTTTTTCTCAAGGTTAGATTAAACATGATTTCCTAATGACTGATCCTCAACCACGTTTTCCTTGCCCTCAATTTCTTCCATTTTGTTTTCATATTTCTGCACGAAAGGGAGCTCGGGGGTCTGAGTAGGGCTCGAAGCCCTTGCCACAGAAGCTAAAAGTTGATGGCACTACTGTGTAATTGTTCTCGAGTCCAGACCTTAAGGTAGTCATTCATAAGGAAAAGAACTTGTTCTAGATCTAGGGCATACTGACTCAGATTCCTAGTTTGTTAGCGGGTGCGATCACCCAGAAGGCGTGTACTTGGTTTGGGTCCAATCTCGACTTTAGCAGTGCCGCATCTAGAATATGAATTCCGACGTAGGTGTGCTCTAGAATCAGTCTTAGCCTGTCTAAACCTGAAATAAGCTCCATCTTGATTAACGCTGGGCTGCCAGTTTACTAAACTTCACCCGTCCAAACCCACTAGCTTGCAGAAGCTAAGCTGCCGATAACCCATTTTAACAGATTAGTCTAGACATTCCACTCTGTCAAAGGCTCTATGATAGGACACTATTTCCTGAACTCTCTAACCTTTTCTTGACGTGTCTTGGAATTTTCTGCTGTCTTAACGATGGATGTCAATATCAAGTTTGACATTGTAAAGGATTGAAATGTTTCAGAATGATACATCTGCAGAACACAGGTGACATCGCAAATAAAGGGATAATACAACTCATTGTATTTCCACTTCAAGCTTCACATAGGGCTGGTTCTTGGCTAACTATAAAGGAGAGAACATTGTACATTCTTGTATTGAAACTAAACTGCGGTACATGGAAAAGGAAACTGAGTAACACATCACAGACATAAATGATGTATATGATCCTGAATCAAGGCAATTTTATTATGTGGACTGAGGGATCCAGCTGCTGCTGTACGCTTACGAGGAGAAAACTGCTTCAACAATGGCATGCTTCTTCTTTGGTAACCCAATCCCGAACATATGGTTGAGATAAACCCTGCCATCCTTCACTGTGGCAGCAGTAGCAAGCCTGTGGACCGGCCCTTTGAACTTTGCCACAACGGAGGCACTCTTCCACCCATCAGAGCTTTCCACTAACCTCCCTGAGGGGTTCCCTGCAACCACTAGCTTAGTCGGCGACACCAACTCCAGACCGTCTCCAAACGACAATGGGCCTCCCACCACATTTATCAACTTAACTGGATTTCTATTTGCTAAATCGATCTTGAACAGGTTCCCGGTGAAAGTGTGGATCACAATCAAGTATCCGTCAGGGTGGTAGACAATCCCATTCAGGCCCACCAGGGCTTTGTACCACTCTTTGGGAGTGAAGAGCGGGTCCCTGATGATTGATAAGAGCTCACCCTCGGGGCTGACCTTCCAAATTTTGCTCGCCTTTGCATCAGTTACGTATATGTAGCCTTCTGCGTCCACTGCAACATCGTCTGCAAAGGATTTCTCATCGCCTGCAAGAATTCTATCCAGTGTAATAAGAGAACGCAAAAGACAAGACAATCGATGACACACTTTCCATTTGACAGACAATTACGTTTTTTTTTATTCCCCCAAGATTAAGGTCACTTTCTCAGTACTTTTTCACCCAATTTCCAATATTTGAGTGTGGAGAAGGCGTCATCAACTCAATGTTAGCTGGTCTTTATGGACAGACAATTTGGAAGATCAACTATGAGATGTATTCCAAGCAATGGAAACATTAATATCGTCGAGCTGCTGGGTCCATTACCTGTCCCCTTGCGTACATAAATGCCTACAAGTTTATTTCAGTGTACAGTTTTCCATTAGATGCTTGAGGAAAACGGAAGTAGGAGTGGTAGCTGCTCCATAAAGCAAATAGAGAAAACACGAACAACCCCGATTTGACACCTTAAATTATGACTTTCAAATTATTCAGCACAAAATATGACATTGGGTAATAACAACCAGTTGCCATTGCACTGAGATAAATTCTACAGGTATAGTTGGTAAAATTTTGGTATTCAAAACATGCGGAATTATCACAAACTTCACAATCATTTTAACCCGGCAAAAATAACCTAACGTTATATTTACCCGATGACCAAATACACATACCAATCACATTAATCTTATCATTTTCAGTAACCTATCATTGCTCACACCAAACCCCTTAGAAAACCTAGGAAGGCGAAAGTCAAGATCCTCGCCTCTTCCAATTAAAGATTTCCAATTCACACCGCGATATTTGTTTGCCTTGAAAAAGACTGCCCTTTAGAACAATGTACCTGTCATTTAATACGCCCTATTGCTCCAATTTTCTGGGATTATATTATGATCTAATAATAATAAAATGTCTTCTTTTTTTCTAGTTTCTAGAAAACGCTAGGAAAATCAAGCCGGCCCCTCAATCAATGAGAGGGGTCCAAGAACTGCTCATCACCATAGCCAGATCGAGATTCGAACAGTAAATCTAGATGCCCACAAAGAAAAGTTAAAAGAGACGAAAATGGCCAACCCCGGTAAGTAACATGAAGATTCTTCAAAATCAAATCAAGCAACTAAAACTCCGCTCACTGCTCTGATCAAAGTCCCCCGCTGTTAGGAATCCGGTGGTAGGAGTAAACTTGTCAAACCAAATATCTAAATATAAGCAGCTCCCCTTTTTTTTTTTCCTATTTGCTAAATATCGAAATTATGAATTTCTTAGTTCAGATTGAAAAAGATATCTGCATTTAAATTCAATTGAGTTTTTAAGAAAAATAATTATAATTATAATTAATATCCCGGTCAGCATCAGAGGCATTTGTTGGGGGGATGGGGGGGTCAATGGCAGTTAAGTAATTTAAACATAACCATACGACGTGAAAGGAAGGGAACTGATTGCTCGCTGCAATTCCGTGGTTTCATTTCGAGTTGGCAGACTTACTCGGGCCGCTGAGTTTTGTCAGGAACAGCCGCTGCCACGTCGACAGGTCGTAGGCCGCCACGCCGGAGTATCGGTTTCCGATCAAGTCGGCGACGGCCACGAGGACCCGGTTACGGGCACGGTCGATGGCAAGGCCAAGGGAGGCGTTCCCGGCCAGGTCGGCATCCCTGACGACGACGGACTCGTCGAGGACGGCTCCAGGTGAGTGGGACTCCGGGACGGCGACGGCCCCGATGCCGCCCTCGAGGAAGGAGACGAGGAAGCGGCGGTGGGCTGCGTCCCACTTGGCGCACTCGCGGAGGAAGCCTGAGCTGTGGTAGTGGAAGACGTGGGTGGAGGGCGGGGCGATCTCGAGGGAGATTATGTAGGCGACGGGTACGGCAGAGAGTATGAAGAGGACGGCGAAGGTCTTCGCCGAGCAGAGCGCAATTGTGGAGAGAGAGAGAGAGAGAGAGAGAGATGAGACAGGAGAGAATATGGAGGGAAATAGGCCGGACATGGATACGGGAGGGAGAAGGTCCTGATCTTCAGTCATTTTTATTATTTAACCATTGCTGATTCAGATCGATGTCCAGTAAACCCATATAAGAGTAACTCTTTTTAAATATATTTTTTTATTGATAAAATTTAAATTTAAAATTTTATTTTTTTAAAAAAATAATATTAAAATATCTTATTAAAATAAGCCTCCGCCAGATCCCATCTTATATTCAAAGTTTCACGTTTTTGTCACCCAATCCCACGATCACGCGTGTATTCTTTCAATAAGTCAAAAAGACCGGAGAATAAAGAAATGCCGTACGGGTGAAAAACCTTCTATGGGATCTTTTAGATTTTTTTAAGTGTCAATAATGGGATGAATGTATTGCATATTTTCTCATTATTATTAGATTTTTAATGTGAATCCTCATTGGTCTAGTCTGGGTGGGGCGGAGTGGAGCTTGCGTCCTAATGTCATGGTTGTTGGACTAACTTCTGTCCTCATCACATTTCTTAAGCAATTAAACAAATGTTCAAGTGTGAACGGGGATTTCAGTCCAGCAATAATGCTATCAGTTATAAATTAATCGGCGTATATTCATTCTAATTAATGAAATTTCTCGATCTGCCCCTCTCCTTAATTTTTTTCAAAATTTATAGGTTTATTTTATAATAAAAAATGAAAAAAAGGAACCATGATGGTTTTTTCTTTTGGTGGGGGTGGGTCAAAACTATGACCGAGATAAAGGAAGAGAACTAATGGTGGCTCGACGGCCGCTCCCGAACAGCGACGGCACATCTGAGGAAGGAAGAGCCAAGACATGACCTTTTAGCCTATATGATAATTAGGCATTAGGCAGGCAGTAAGGAAGGAACAAATCACTATTCTCGATATAGGTTCACGGGATTCTCTGTTTCCCAGCGCAACCTACGGGACTGATAGCGCACGCGCACGCGCACGAGCACGATTTGGGGGTTGGGTGGTGTGAGAATCAAATAGCGTGAGTAAATGGGTGGGTCTACGTATGTCAATTTGGGCTGATCCCAATTGAATAAAATAATTATGTTTAAAAATAATTTTTTAAAATATAATTAATTTTTTTCTCATAATTTTCCTATTATAAAAATTATTTCCATCTATTCAACTTCCATATCTTACTTGGGTGTACTTAGGTGTGCCAAATATTGAGAGTTGTAAGTGGGTCAAGGCATACTGAGCTATGGCATTTGGTTAGTCAGAGATCATCAGCTCCGCCGTACCTTTCCGACATGGCTGACACCTGCAGTAGAACAAACTCTATAGTTTAATAACTAAACTATTCTCAATTTTCCTATACAGGTGAAAGAAACAGTCGACTGCAACATCGAGTCTTACCGTGCTTAACAATTTTTAGTTGTTGGATTGATCAAAGCCCTTGCATCTGCAAAACCTTATTCCTGGAAAAAGAATTGGTTGCGTCTAACTCTAGATGTGGAAACAAGTCCAAAATAAAAAAATTTCCAGTGGAAAGATTCCAATAAATTAAGTGTTCACAATTTCGCAGGTAAATCATTCACAGGACATGTAATCTTGTCAACAAAAACACACACACAAGAGTACCATTAGGCGATAGTGTATAGGCTATCCTACCAAACCCATTAATAAAGAGGACTAGCCATGGACAATGACGGTGGGTCTGCAGATTTGGCATTGCGCAGGAACACAAGCTTTCATAAGTGTAATTGCGTCAAATAAGATGCCTGAATTTTATAGTTTAACATAATAATAGAGTACAACAAAGTCTTACCGGAAATTCACACTGTCGATGCAAGAGGTTACAAGGTTTAAGAGGTCATGTCCTTAATGGCATTATTAGCAGCAACGGGAGCATTAATTTAAAATGGAGAGCCGTCTGATCGGATACAAGTAGACAGAAATTGATGGTTGAGCCACTTGATTGCCAGTATCTTAGAGGACAAGACTTCAGGATCAGTTTCATCTCCATCACCAGGCAGAACTTGCACCTAAGTCTCTCAGTCTTTGACAGAGTAGGCAGGCAGCATCTTAGGAAGCTAATAGTATGTTTCTGACTCCCGAATCATCTTTCCCACAAGGCAGCATCTGAAATTCTAGGAAAAAAAAGTGATGCAAAGTTAAAAAGAGAGGCCATATTCTGAAAAGTTCTTCAGGCAGATCAAAATATCAATTACATTTACTGAAACATGTCCTAAGATCTCACTTTTTGCTACCACAGAAAACCGAAAAGTTAGAGGGGACCAGATATGCCTTAACTAAATCTGGGCATACCAGTAGCATCTGATTCATAGCAACTCAACCAGAAGCTATTGTAAATGATCTGAGCTACTAGTCGCAGCCAAAAGGTTATTTTGAACCTGCATAAAAGGCTTTGGATAGCCTAGCATTTGGGAATCTTTACATGTGAAATATGCCATACTTAATGTGACAAGATTTCTGATTGAAGCATCATAAGAAAACAAAAAAAGGCACAAGAAAGATTTGATCCAGATAACTAGTCAAAACATTCTTTGTAGGTCATTGCAAGACAAATAAATCCATGACTAGATTGAAGCATTAGCAGTATTTGAAGTAACGCATGCACATAGAAATATTACCATAACAATGACCTCCGTGTGCACAGAGTATCTTCGAGTTTGGAATCAACCAGCTCCGGGGTGCCACCACCGGTGGCAGCAGGTACCTTCTCTTCTGAATCTGCAGTCCCCTTGTCAGCATTATCTTTACATGGAGCAGCATCTCTACTTACATCAGCAGTATTCGGCACACAGTGCTTCTGTAACCACCTGTCAGTCTCCCACAGTACATGCATTATACTCTCCCTTGCTGAGTAGCCATGGCTCTCAAAAGGAAGAACCACAAGACGACATAGAGCACCGTGGCCTTTTAGAGCATTGAAGAAGCGGTCAGACTGCAAAATAGGAAGATGAAATACAAATTCCCAGGGATAAGTAAGACAGACTGTCAGGCTGTAAAAGAAGAAAGGAAACAAAGACAATTTGAAAGCTTAAAAGAACATGATCGAAAAACTAGGACCACTGTACAAAGGACACTATGGACTGGGAAGCTTATTGGTTGATTTACTGTGCACACCTGCATGGTTAGAGTCCCAGGGTTATTGTCTTCTTCCCCATGGATAAGCAAGATGGGCTTCTTGATCTTATTTGCTGACATGAAAGGACTCATTTCTACATAAGTACTAGTTGCTTCCCACAGAGTTCTGTCCTCATTCTGAAAATGAAGTATGAAGATGTGATCAACTTTGAGGGCCATAAAATGCAAAATTGCACTTGCAAGAAAGGTGCTCTAGTTTCTTCACACAGCTGCAACTTTTGGGAGAAGAACTTTGAAATTAGATTGCTTTGCTACCTGAAATCCAAAAGGTGTAAGTGTTCTGTTGTATGCTCCAGAACGAGCAATCCCACAACAGAACAGATGAGGAGCATGTGCAAGAAGATTAGCAGTCATAAATGCCCCATATGAATGTCCACCAACAGCAATTTTGCTAGGATGAGCAACCTGAACAGGTGCACATCACCAGGGGAAAGAGAGATTCTTCTCAGGATTGTGCATATCTTCCAAGTAAATAACATCTTAACTTATAAAGTAACTTACTCTACGTCTTATAACTTCCTCTACAGCAGCTTCAGCACTTGCAACAAGTTGCTCCACATACCTGAAAAAGAAATTGGTATTAATTACTTGACATACATTTTGAAGATACAGCAGTACTCTTCTGTGTAAGTCTGACAAAGGCAAAGGAAGAAACAGATCAAATAGAATTAAAAAAACAATAATAAACATCAAAATGCTACAGGTACAAGGCGAAACAAACTGAACAAGATGATGAATCCAATTGATTGCCTTCTCAAAGGGTAGATCCAGTTAATTGAAATTCATCTGGGCTTATTTAAGGTAGTAAGATTAGGATGAAGGCAAGGAACTGTAAAATTTCAAAGTTAGCATGATTTTTCCTTCTCTGACTCTACAATACGATAACCACAAATTGACAATTTACAGCTATTGGGGCAAAAGCTTTCAGATCCCATTCTCATTTATTTCTCACATAAATTCCAAAAATTTCCCGGCTAACAGCTGAGCTTCAAAGGAAGCACAAAACAAATCCCACTTAAGAGTGCATAAAAAGCAAACATCTTTGATAAGTAATCTAATCACCTATCATTCGCTTCTTCATCACCCTCACCAATGATCGGAATGGTTGGTCCTGATAATATAGCAAATCTGCACAGTGGAAACTGGAAGTATCATTCAAGTTATTCTGTTTGTCAATCAACACTGAAGCGGAGGACAGAAGAGGTTAAGACATTAGGAAAACAAAATAGTGCAGAAGAGGATCAGATGGAGAAGTGGAAAATCATGCCTTCTTGCAAGCCAAAGCAGAGCTGATGTTGGACCTATTCCAGCAAATTCATTAGGAGAACCACGGACTTGTCCGGCAGCATCTTTGCTCTTAAATTCTCCTGGATATGACCAGACCAAACAAGGAAGTGGACCATCTTTTGATGGATCATAATTTGGAGGCAGATACAGTGTTGCGGTCAGTTGAACTCCATCTTTTCTTTGGTATCTGATCATCTCTTTTTGCAAAGAAGCTAACTGAGGATAGGGATGAGGAAAGTGGGTGATTTGGCATGCTTTCTTGTCCGGCCAGCTCAAGATATAATACTGAGTGTTTTCAGTTTTTGACTCTTTTGAAGTTAGGATTTTTAATTGATCAATACAAATATCCCCATCATTTTGATCGGACATTAAAGCAACCACTGTCTCATAATACTTTTCTTTGTCACTCTGCCAAATTCGTTCCTTGCTTCCTGTATTTCTGAACGAATTTGAGTTAGAATGCTGATTGCCTGATTAACAAAATTGCCCTTATAGAATGTAAAATAATTGACAGAAACTGCTCAAACAATTAAGCATAAAACTACTTACATGTCAAATAAATCTAAGAATGGAATGTTTCCTTCTGGAGTGGCACCACTTCCATTGAGTAATATATAAGTACCTTCATCATTTTCCTTCTTTACTTTTGCAATGACATAAGTTCCTGCTGAAGTTCTCCTAAACATAGGAGAGCCAGGATCAGAGTACACATCTTCTGAGGACCTATCAAAAAGTATACGTGGACTGACATCCTTAAAACCAGGGGATATCACCCATGTTCTTGTTCTCCTCGTTTTGTACCAAGACTCATAAACAAGAGCCATCGAGTCAGCACACCATGAAATTCCCCTGGGGCAAAATGACGAAAGATTCCATGTTAACATAGTAAACCAAATAGGTAACAGGAACTGAACAGTCGGCATCCAGCATCTAGATGCATCGTGTCAGTTTAATAAAGAAAATGGAATTATTCAGGTTATGTGCAACCATGTAACTATTCTACAATGACATTAAGATGCCAACAGTAGGAGTCCCTCAACATACTGCTGTTGGCACCATCTTGAAGTTCAAAAGGGATTAGATGATTTTTCATACCCATAACGAAGATCAAGTTTGTGTAGAATTTCTGGCTCTTCCCCTTCAAGAGGCTCAGCAGATTGTGTATAGATTATATCCCGGGGAGAAACCTCAACTTTTGCATCACCCCCATCTTGTGTCTCCGCCCTAAACATAATGACCACATTAAGATCCAGCCAAATAGATACTGAAACCAGTTGTATATTAAACTGAGTGGCTCCTATTGTAACCATAGTTCTGGTTAATCACTCAGAAACTTGTCTGTGTAGAACTAAAGAAAACGTCAGAAAATATACAAATGAAAATAAAGTATTGTTTCAGGCGATACCAGTACAGGGTTGAAGGTTTATCTGCTCTCCAGTTGATGGAGCGCATTCCTTTGCGCACACTATTGAATGCAATTGGGATGTCCTCAGCAAGGGGCAGATCACAAAGTTCTCTGACAAACTTACCGTCAGCAGTCCACACATCAACCTTCTTTGGGAATCTTCCACATGGAACAATGAAAGAATATGGCCTGTGGATAGAACTAATCATGAGGTACTTCCCGTCTGGGGAGGGATCCACTGATGTATATACAGCAGGTGGACCAATTTCCTTGGCACTTCCGTCCAATGAAGCCAAAACAAGTTGTGAGGTGGTGTAGTAATCAAACAAATCCTCATCGTGCTCATCATTTAGTAAATCTTGAAATGTTCTGACTTGAACAACATTTTTCTGTTCATTGGACTGTATCTTTGGACCAGAAGGGACCAACGGTTTCTTTGGGGGGTCTCCACGACTAGAAGGTATTGTACAAACTATAAGCGTAGAATCATCTACCCAAACAAAATTGTCAAAAACTGCATTTAGATGGACATCAGGTGACTGAAACAAAGGCCTGGCTATTCCAGTTTCCACATTAACAACCCATACTTGAAGCTTACTACTACTTTTGTCCTCCTCGTCGACTCGAATACTAAATGCTAAATGCCTACCATCATTAGACCATGTGACAAAATTGATTTTTGCACCGTCAGGAAAACCATGTACCTCCTTTTCAGGCCCAAGTTTACCATCTGGTAGTAACTGATGGATACCAATTCCAGTATAGAATGACATCCTGCTCCTAGTATTGCACTTTCCATCAATCCGAATACCAGCTAGCTTCTCCTCTGGTCTAGCGAGTTCCGCTAGTGGAGGCAGAGCTCTCCGCTTGAGAAACAGGATTTTATCTCGGTGTGGGGAGAATGACAGGGCAGGAAGTGGTGGGGCATCAACTATGTCCCTAATTTCTGGTGGAGGAAGGCGGTATCCACATCCCAGTGCTGAATCATCTGCAACACGAAGGTGCAATTTACTTGACTAACCAATAAAATTATACTTCAAAAAGAACATGATTTACAAGGAAAATCCCCACTAAGAAGAGACCCAAAAGGACAGGAGGCTCGACAGATAAAAGATTTGGATATCCACCACAGCGTCAATCTTCAATAAACTTCTTAGTAAAAAAAAAATACATTTCTTCTGGGGAAAAAATGAAAGGATAATTTAGAAGTTATCGTGTGATCTTCTGCATAATACTGCCTCATAGCTTCTGCAGTGAATTCGATCCAATTAATATTCAGCATGACTGTACTATCCGGACCAGATCACTAGTATCGTATCTCTCTGTAACACTAGTAAGCAACTGTACCATGTAACTGTGGACTCAATTTCATCAAGGAATCACCAGAGGTGACAAACAGCGGGAGAGATGTGGTGAATAGCAGAGTCAACCATAAGCCATCGACAATTTTACACGTACTAATATCAAGCTCCCAGTTTTAGAGTTTAGCAACTAAGAGCCCTCAGAAGGAATCACTAAAAACCTCCAACTCCTATCTGTGGATAGTCTCCACGGAGTAATCAGCTTCAGGTACTCGAATAGATCCAGCAGACCGCAGAAACCAAACCGGAGATACAAATTAAACGCCCAGAACACGAGAACTGAGCTGCCTACCATCGTAGTCCAGTGAGCTGCCGGTCGCAGCAGCAGAAGCAGAGCCGTTACCAGAGCGGGAGGCGCCACCATCCTCAGCTGCGATCGCCGCGTTGACGTGGACGAGGCTGCGAAGCCTGGAGGAGGTCGTCATGGCGATGGAGCGAGGCACGCCGCTCAGGTGCCGGATTCTGAGTCGGCAGGGGATGCGGGCGGCGTCGAGGCGGAGGAGAATGGGAGGAGGAGGAGGAGGAGGAGACGGAGAAGGGAGAGTGAGGAAGGAGAGGAGAGAGAGGCGATGGTAGACTTTAGGATTCGGAGTCCGCAACATCACTGGCTCTGTGCCGGATGTCTTTTCATCGATTCGATTAATAATATTCCAATTTCAACGTCAAGTGGGCGCG
Organism: Sonneratia caseolaris; assembly: GCA_900006705.1. NCBI lineage: Eukaryota > Viridiplantae > Streptophyta > Magnoliopsida > Myrtales > Lythraceae > Sonneratia > Sonneratia caseolaris. The sequence goes on from CXYZ01011466.1 coordinate 811,886, forward strand.
TGGAGTGTTGTGTTTGGATGGCTATCCATAGCCTCGGCTGAGCCAATTAAAAAAAAAAATCAGCCTTTTAATTATTTGATAGTCATTTTCTTAACTAATATCACAATTTTTTATTTTGAAAAAAAAATTATTGTCCTAACAAGTCTATCAAAGTACTTACTATATACAACCATTGCCCCCATGTTATTATATCTTTAATTTTTTTTATCTAAACTGTTAATTTTTTTAAGATTCACTAAAAAAATTTATGATTTATTTATTTATAATTTATAAATTTTTGTTAGATGATTTCACCGTATCATAGCATATTATATAGTATAAATGTTACACAAGATACATTATCAATCAATCACTGGACCTCTCAAACATTAAGGAAAAAAAAAAGAATCTAGGGATTATATATATTCCATTAGAAAGTGTCTTTCTTTTTCCTATAACCACCAAGGGGATATTGGAGGATAAAATGCCTTCCTTTTGTATGTATGTATACGTATATAAATGTATCCCTGTGCTTTTTTTGGTCATGCTAATACAACCTATAAAAAAATATGAGAACAAAAAGTACGAAAATAAATTTTATAATAAAAATGAAGTTATGTTAATTTTTTTAAAATAATTAATTATACATATATAATTATATTT
>CXYZ01011466.1:821736-832715 GCA_900006705.1 Sonneratia caseolaris
AAAGAAACATTAATATTATATTTTATTTTTATTTAACTTAAATTTATTCCTTTTTACTCCTCGTATGATAGATATTTAAAATTTTAAAATTATAAATTAAGTATATTATAACTTAACTTACAATAATTAATTATATATATTATTTATTAATATTCGGTTCGACTGATTAAACTTATGATTCAATTCATAAATTCATGAATCCATACATTGACCGGTTACTAATCCGGTTCGATTTTTTAAAAAAGAATAGAGCATCAAAGATTACATTCTTGTACTGTAAATCCATCACGAGCTTGCTTGCTCGGATATGTGTGACTCTATTGTATAGAGTTTCCCATAGGAAAATGGAGCCAACTTTCTCGGTCTCACTCTCACGCAATTATGAGAACGAAAAGGGTCGACTTTGAGCTGTGATAGAAGACACAGCTAGGGACGAGAATCTAATGCGACCAAGTAACATGTTTAGGTCCACACTTCACGTGCAAAGTGATCTAGATGGAGAAATGGGGGGGTTTTTTTTTTTCTATTTGGTATGGGACATGATTTGAGATTGTGAAATCTGGTTCGATCTTGGCACTTGAATTACCATGTTCCTTTAAGTCAGTTTTCCTCTTTAAGTCTCCTCCAATCCGACCCCCCTCAGCCGGTTGCCATACATTAGTCAGTGAAAGGGAAGGGTAAGTAAAAACCGACTTATCAAACGGTCGTTATTAAGTCATCGGACGAGCAACAGTGTTCGTTATTCGATCGTCGGATCATGAATCGGTTTCAAACTGCAGTGACCCGGACACGGCGAAGCGGAAGCATAGCAAGACTATGCACATGACTTGTGCACAACAATGATTAACCAGAACAGTGAAACGGAGAGCGACGGGCCGACGGCGCCAGTAAAGGCGAGGGATGGAGCGGGAAATCATTGGCTATCATCTGATGCCGCCACCAACGTTATATCCTATGAAATTCATCAGCTATTTCTTCTACGCACCCGAACATCCTTCGAAATTCGAACTAAGTCCATCTCTCTCTCTCTCCCTCCCTCCCTAGATCTCTCTTGCTCTCCTCAGACACCACAGTCTCCTCTCGTCTTCGCTGTTCCTGTGTTCTTCCCTGTCGAGCACTCAACCATGGTAAGTTCCATGTCCTGAGCTCCGTCTGTCTCCTTCTCTATATCTACCCGACATGGTCGATTTATATATACTTTTTTTTTGTCATCAATGGATCAAAAAATGACAGGAGGACGAGGAAGCCAAGAAGGAGACCATGAATGGCCTCGCTGACTTCGCTGCTGAGACCAGAAGGAAAGGAGGATTCCGAGCTTCAGGGTTCATCTTTGGTGAGTAGTCGACTGTCCCGAAATAAAAGGGATGAAACTGATGAAAGATTGANGGGTTCATCTTTGGTGAGTAGTCGACTGTCCCCAAATAAAAGGGATGAAACTGATGAAAGATTAATATACATGATGGAATCGGATTCTTCGTGCCGATAACGTTTTGACACGTTGTGTTGTTCTCTGGGCCGGATAGTCTTGACGGGGCTGGAGAATATGGGGTTCGTGGCGAACATGGTGTCGCTGGTGCTGTACTTCCTGTACGTCATGTACTTCAACTCGGCCAGTGCCTCCAACACCCTCACCAACCTGATGGGCTCGACCTTCTTGCTCACCCTCGTCGGCGGCTTCGTCTCTGACACCTACATCAGCAGGCTCAGCACCTGCCTCATCTTCGGTTCCCTCGAAGTCATTGTAATTAAACTCATTTTGCTTCTTCTAGTCCTTGTTGTATTAATGATCCCCGAGTCTCATTTGCAGCCATAGTTGCTCCGAACCATCGAGCACATGGGATGATCTAACTCGAACATGAGACGTGGACCATGGTTCATTTGACTCATCTGACTGGTACTGTTCCATATGAACTGATGCATTTACATTGGGTGATATCCAGGCGTTGGTGATGGTGACGATCCAAGCGCACTCGAAGAACCTCCAACCCGAGTATTGCGGGAAATCAAGCTGTTTATCTGGGGGCAAAGCCGCCTACTTTTACGCATCACTCTCCCTGCTAGCTCTCGGAGTTGGTGGCATGAGGGGAGCCATGCCGGCTCTTGGGGCTGACCAGTTCAACGCAAAGGACCCTGTTGAGGCCAAGGCCCTGGCGACCTTCTTCAACTGGCTTACGCTCAGCAGCACAGCCGGGGCCGCCATCGGAGTTACAGCAATCGTGTGGGTCAGCATGAACAAGGGCTGGTTCTGGGGGTTCCTCATATCCACTGTGGCCGCCTTCATTGGCTACGTCGTCCTAGCCATGGGAAAACCGTTTTACTGCATCCAGCCCCGTGGCCAGAGCCCCTTCATAAGGATCGCCCAGGTAGTGAAACTTGCCGTCAAGAACCGGAAGCTGAGGGTCCCTGAGAGCCTCGATGATTTGTTTGAGAACACCGATAAGGTGGAGAGGATAGCACATACCAAGCAATTCAGGTGATGTTCTTCGCAATTTCAGTTGGTAGAGGAATGATAGCTGCACCGATGATTAATCAATCCCTAGCACAGAACTCGAAAAAAAATCGCCGGTTGCTTCATCCCGGAATCGCATCATGGTGTTGCTCAATTTACACCAGTTATAGTGAAGTGACCGTGTCTTTTTTCTTGTGCTGGAGGCAGTTTCCTAGACAAGGCCGCGATCATCCCAAGGGACTCGAAGCCTGAACCAGGGAAGGTTTGCACAGTGACTCAAGTCGAGGAGGTCAAGATCCTTACGAGGATGCTTCCCGTATTAGCCAGCACGATCCTACTGAATACTTGCATGGCCCAGCTCCAGACCTTCTCGGTTCAACAAGGTCGGTTCATGGAGCCGCACCTTGGACACCTAAATGTGCCGACCCCATCAATCCCGGTCATCCCCCTCCTCTTCATGTCAATCCTCATCCCCATCTATGAATTCGTCTTTGTCCCTTTTGCCCATAAGATCACGGGGCATCCATCAGGTATCACTCAACTACAGCGGGTTGGAGTCGGCCTAGTCCTCTCAGCAGTCTCGATGGCAATTGCCGGGATCGTGGAGGTGAAGAGACGGAACAATTTCAACAAGGGGCGTAAGATCAGCCTCTTCTGGCTCTCTTTTCAGTATGGCATTTTCGGCATTGCTGATATGTTCACTCTTGTGGGGTTGCTGCACTTCTTCTACAATGAAGCCCCGGTCGGGATGAGATCCCTCTCGACTTCCTTCACCTGGCTGTCCCTTTCTTTTGGGTACTTCCTCAGCACCGTCTTCGTGAATGTCATCAACGCCGTGACTGAGAGAGTGACACCAGGCAGGCATGGGTGGTTGTACGGGCAGGACATAAACTCGAACAACCTCGACCTGTTCTACTGGTTCTTAGCAATCCTCGGCATAATCAACTTAGGATTTTACCTCTGGGCTGCTTCGTGGTACAAGTACAAGAAAGATGAGGCGGATAAGATGACACCGAGACCTTCGGTCTCCAGTCCTAAATTGTCTGACGCCAAGCCTCTGATCCTGAACGACAGTGCCCAGGAGGAAGCATATAAGGCCGACGAACCCAGCGGCCCTAACCATGCCAATAATGCTCTGAAACCGAAGGAGAAGGCTACTGAGAAAAGAGACGGATGAAGAAAAAGGCTGCAACATAGGATACTAGTGTTGTCTGATATCAAAAAATTTTCGCACAAGGCATTGGTTGTTCTTGTTTCTCGGGTTTGTGTCTTTTTGATCTGTTCTTGCACGAGCATGATCTTCGGTTGACATAATGTGTGATGGTTATATTTTGCAGGTTAACGACGAGTCGTCGAGACTACGCTAATTTTTCCCACATAAGTCTTCTCGAATGTTGTTGTAATAGTATGATCTATATGTATGATTTCTGTGTGAAAAAAAAGGTATACGCCTGCAGTACAAGCAAAGAACAATTTGATCAGATTCTGTTTCATCCTGGATCGTGAATTTGGGATTCCGATATGCTTCCACACCCAACCAAATCACCTCGGTCCATTACTTCTGATGCCGGGTAAGTAGGCATTGGAGCAAGAAATTTCTGCAGATGCTGTAAGCGTACATACTCAAGGAGGAAATTTCTGATCTGCAGCCAAGATCTCGAGCTACACAGCTGGCTCGACGGCTCATCCCGTTCAACACGTTGAGAGTCTTGTAGGTCAAGAAGACCCATCCAGATTTGACCGACCCGAATCGAACAAACAAATTTCTGATCCTGTGGCTTCCCTGCTCTGATCATAACATGAAAGGAGAACCAGTGAGTGTTGGTGGCCATGGGCTCCAGGCTCAGACAGAACCGTGGACCGGCCCATACTATAGGCTCAGCCATGTTTGGTGGGCAAATCTACTGGATCCATATGCACATGGCGTCCTTCTCCTCATAAGATCACAATTTAAATGTATTTGTAAAAATCCTTTTAATACAACAAGAAATCGTCACAATAAAATGCGTAAATCCCTGACCCTTTCGCCACCCAACGACGGAAAGGGCAATAAAGAAATGTGTGAAGCCATCGTGTGTGATGATGTCCAGACCCGAAATCCCTATTTAAAATGCAAATTCTCATCTCTGGATTTACTGTCCACCCATTTGCACTTAAACTGCTCCCCTTCCTGCTGGGATTCGTAAATAAATGATTTGAAGGGCAGTTTTTTGTTTTTTCTNTCGTAAATAAATGATTTGAAGGGCAGTTTTTTTTTATTTTGCTTTCTTCAGATCTCATCGGTATGTACTGTCACTCAAAGGGTGGATAGAACATGTGGCGTAGCATTATTTGCATTTTATGTTCGGACTGCAGCATCGATCCTAGATTAAGTTTGACCCCAGACCAGCCTATTTGTCATCCACCTCAATATTCGTAAAATATGCACTCAGTACACACACCAGCAGAAGCCTGTCGTGAAGAAAGCGGGAGCACTGCGTTTGAGGAAGACAGTACCGTCAGCTTGAAGCATCGGTTGTCTTTTCTGGAGTCCACGACGCAGATCAGAGGACTGCAGGAGGTCTCGTTTACGAGAACTTACCTGTGAGCATCTCAGCTTGAGATCCAGGACGAGATTAAATCCCCGCTGTGGTTCAATCATTTAAGATAAGCAAGTGGGCAGAGAGACCGTGAGGAAAGGGAGGCGGGGAAGGTTCAGCCTTAAATTAGATCTGTTCATTTGTGGTCGCGTCTCCTCTTCCCCCACACTCATAGAGTACAACCTATCTTTAATAACCAGTTTCCGGCGGGATCTACCTAGCTAGTACGAGAAGCAGAGCCCCTTCAGATGAATCTCCTCCATTTACAGACTCGAACTCCGGACGGATCTACTTTAAAGGGAGAAGAAGATATACATATTAAATCAATTAACTCGGCTCGTGTTCATGGTGCACGTTTTTAGACGAACCTTGGTCGGTTGACCCTTCCGGTGTCTCACTCCTCCGTCGAACTGGAGAAAGCTGTACGAGTTTATGAACCCAAACACGCGATGATCGATCTCAGCTTCTGTTTAAATTGGCCGTACGGGAGAGATTCTCTGTCCTTTTATCTCGTGGCCCTCTCGATTAATTTCTCCGAAGCCTCCCCGCCAAAGCCATCGATGCTGAGGGTGAAGAGGAGAATCACGGTAGGACATAAGAGTATAATTTTTTTTAATATTGATGATATAAATAATTGATTAATTTATTAATGTATAATACCTATAAATAGATACACCATTGATGGTGTAGAATAAAAAATCTACTTCGGATCGAGATGTAAAGTGGGAGGGAAAGAATGGAATCTACGGCTCGGATGGATGTAACATGTGATCCTGACGCAGCTGAATGCCCTGATGTTCAAGAGCTTCGACTGCCAGGACGAGGGTTTAATTTTCCATTATATAATATCATATTGATTGAATTTATTTTTAATGATAGGTTTTCGACCCTGTTTTCCTCTGTTCAACCATCGGGACTTATTATGAGTTACATAAATTGGGAAAAAAAATTAAATTTCCATGACTTAATGTATTAAAAAGTATTATGATTAATTTTTTTAATTCTCCCTTTCTTCTATCGCAATTAGACTACCAGCAAATTTCATTCGTGCTATAAACCATTTGACACGGTCAAAGCGTCCTTGGACGATAAGGAATTTGACGTTAGACAATTATTACCGGCTCAAAAAAAAAATAATGTATTTAATTATTATTATAAAATTATTTGTACTATTTTATTTTAGAGTTATGAATAGTTTATGCAATTAAAAAAAAAAGACTAAAATTATATGAATACTGGATTGGTTTGAATTTAGAGTAATAATAATCCATTGGATTGGAGTTGGTATTAAAATAGGGCGCGGAACATTGGGGGAGAGAGAGGGGAAGCGCACTGGTAGCTTTATGACTTGGCCTTCCTTGTTCCCGTGTTGCGTGCAAGATTCCAAGCGTGGCTTCTTTCCTGAGTAATATAAAATGTACATCTGCTGTGTAAAACACATACCCAAGCACAACCCCTCACTCCGTCTCTCTTTGCCCTCTGCATTTAATCTCTGTCTCTGCACGCTTCCCGTCAGAGATCTCTTTCACTTCACCGTTTTCTCCAAGCCACCCCACCCTCTCACCATTAACCATCAATCAGCTCCTGCTTCACACCACCGAGTTTGTACAAGGAGTGAGACCCAGAAATGAGAGTGGAGCTTGTTTTGTGCGTGCTGGTGGCGGTGGCCAGTGGGCTCGCTGTGGTAAATGGGCACGAGCTCGTTAGTCTCAATGAGACGGAGATGTTCCACTTAGATTCCTTCAGAGCTTCCGCAGCTGATGACGCTCTGATGGTGGGGCTCACCCTTATTGAATCTGCTGGTGCAAAGGGGGCTGGTACTCAATACACATTTCTATCACATAGAGCTCCGGTTCCTATTCCATTGTTCTTATCTGCCTGATCTCTGTTACGATGTTTCGAGTTTTGTCTCTTCATTTTTAATTTTTGCAATGATTAACCAAGTGGCGGGGCCAAGAAAAGGTAATTCTTTCCTTGCTGGTCGGTTGTCTGCTGTTTCAAGTTAAGTCTTGACACGCCCAGCGCTTTTTGGAGGATCTTTATGGAAACTCTCCGACATTTTCTCTCACGTTCTTTGAAGTTCTATCTGACAGAATTTCGTGCTGTTATTAAAGCTTTTGAGGTTTGATATAGCTTAAATATTTCTATGGTTCTCGGCCCTGATCTTCCTTCTTGTACATCTTCCAGTCTGTCTTGATGGGACATTACCGGGCTACCACCTGCATCGTGGATCTGGATCTGGGGCAGACAGTTGGCTCATTAATTTGGAGGTGCATTTGTTTCTTATAACTAGCCTCCGTCAGCACTTTGAATATCATTGCTTCTTGAAATATCTATCTGTTTCTTAAAAAAACACTCCACATCCAAAGTTGGTGATAGAAAATGTGATATGTTTCTTGGTTTCTGCCCGTTTTGGGTGTCTACGAGATAGAAGTACTTAACTTTAGAGTCCGGCGTCAAGAGATTGTTATGTCATAATCACGAAGATAAGACCGATAGTGCAAAAAGAAATGCTGCAAAATTCAAACTTCTTGGGGGACGACCTTTTGGCAGGGAGGTGGATGGTGCAATAATGTCAGGACGTGTGTTTATCGGAAAACTTCTAGACGTGGATCATCCAAGTATATGGAGAAGGAGATCCCATTTACGGGAATTCTCAGCAGCGATCCTCAACAAAATCCTGGTGTGCTTTTCGCTCTCTCTGCACTTTCTCTAGGCTCTCTGCTGTAAACCTTAAAATCTTACACCTTGCGGGGCTCCAAATCTCAGATTTTTTCAACTGGAATAGGGTGAAGCTTCGCTACTGTGATGGCGCCTCTTTTACGGGTGATAGCCAGGATAAGGTAGACGGGTTGTCCAGCTATTTTCATTGTCCAAATTACTATTTGCTTCTACACGTCGGTTTCTGTGTTGATACGATTCTCAGTCAAGAAAATCGGGTCAAAGCTCTTCACCGATCCTTTGATACGAGATATCTAATCAAATATTGGTCAGCTGCAAAAGCATACCAATTTGACCACTTCATTCAAATGAAAAGTTGTAGACACCGTACAGTTATTTCGTTGAAAGAATTTGTAATCAGTGGTTTTGTCAGTTAGAGTTCCTTCCTACTCTGATTTCTCCTTTAATATATTTTGTCATAGGCTGCGGAGCTCGAATTCAGGGGGCAGCGCATTTGGCTGGCCGCAATGGAAGATTTAAAGTTGAAGGGAATGCACAATGCCGAGCAGGTTTCATAATCCGTTACAAGCTAATATTCTGATATACGGCTCCAGTTTTTCTTATTTCGTGTGTAAATTCATGTCAAATGGTTATTGCAGGCTCTTCTTTCAGGATGCTCTGCTGGGGGTCTGGCATCTATACTGCACTGCGATGAATTCCGAGATCTATTTCCTGGGAAGACGAAAGTCAAGTGCTTGAGTGATGGTGGATTATTCCTTGACGCGTAAGAATCAACATGGCCTCTCCATTGTCTGTCTGGTGACGGTTTTTTCATCACGACTGGCAAATGCTCATTGGTTTTGCCTTGTTTTCTTGTGTGAACAGTACCGATGTGTCAGGAGGCCGAACTCTTAGGAATTTCTACGAAGGCGTGGTGGACATGCAGGTGCCATTTCAAAGCTTTAAAAGCCTCCAATTTGCTAAGTACTTTCATTGCTACGTTTACGCCTGAACACTCCGACCCCTTATTTTTTGAAAATTGCCTCGACTTAATGCTGTATTATTTCAGGGTGTGGAGGAGAACCTTCCTCGCATATGCACTAGACAGCTTGACCCTACATCGGTAATCTTTACCTCGACTCTTCACACACCAAGTCTCGATTGACCCAAAAATGCCGTATGATGAGCTTGTACTGAAACTGATTTCCCTCTTCCTTCTGACTGCTACGCTTTTTTTCAGTGCTTTTTTCCTCAAAACTTGATCACAAGCATCAAGACCCCGCTATTTATTCTTAATGCAGCCTATGATTCATGGCAGGTAACAGTTCTTATAGAAAAAATGCATATATTTGATGAAAAATTGCATTTTGGAGCTTTTTTCAGTTTTGGCTCAAGTTTGCAGTTTTTAAAATGAACCAGATACAAGCAAGTTTAGCTCCACCATCAGCCGATCCTGCTGGATATTGGCGAGAATGCACTCAAAATCATGCGAAGTGTTCTCTGGCTCAGCTCCAGTTCCTTCAAGGTAATGCATTTTCCTTCCAGGATGATACTGCCCTTTCTGAACCTTACTGAGCTGCTCAAATCGATGGGATCTTCTCCTTTCGTACTGATACCAGGCTTCCGAAATCAAATGCTGAATGCCGTAAAATACTTTGCAAGATCGAGCAAAAACGGGCTCTTCATAAATTCGTGTTTTGCACACTGCCAATCCGAGAGGCACGACACTTGGTTTGCTGATGATTCGCCCATTATTGGGAACAAGGTATCTCCGTCTTCTACGACCATCATGTAAACTGCTGAATTCCTCTGATTTAAAAAAAAAAAATTTGCGAGCTGAAGAAATATGTGTTGTTTTGCAGGCAATAGCAATCGCTGTCGGGGACTGGTACTTCGACCGAGCCACAGTCAAGGCCATCGACTGCGCCTATCCATGTGACAACACATGCCACAACCTCATCTTCAAGTGATGAGGACCGGCCCACGATTCGGGCACTCAGGTCGCCAATACATCTGCAGAATTGCATCACATAAACAGACACAGAGACAATAAGGCTGCTGCTGAGAAGGGCAGAGCCAATACGACCATCTAGCCTTCTCCAGCTTTTTTGCCTTTGTCCCATTTTCTTCTGCTAACGTCGTGTTTGCAGTTTCCTAGTGATGTTAATGTTAATCTGAGAACTGAATAGATAGTTGCTGTCCGGTTGGGTACTGAATGTCATAGAGGCAGATAAAGTAGATCATTTTGGGGGCCGAGGATAGATAGAGTGGCTATGGTCCAGCTGAGTCCGGTTTCTCCGACGAGCTGCTTCTGAACCAGCTAATGTTGTATGTCTACGAATCTGAGCCTGAAGGAAAGTGATTTTCCCCGGTTCGGCATTTTCTTTCTCCCGGTTTGCTTCTGCGGTCGACGGTTTTCACCTTCCTCGAACCTGGCATGGTTATTGTTGTACTGGAAGAAGNCGGTTTTCACCTTCCTCGAACCTGGCATGGTTGTTGTTGTACTGGAATAGGCCCGAACCGGGATGGCTGCAGGCCGTAGCCGGCTTTCAGGTCCCTTGAAAGCCCCGAACAGAGCCCATTAAGTGGGCCTCATGGGCTTCTATATGGGCCACATAGCTAGTCCCTCCACAAAGCCCATTAAGTGCTCTCACACTTGGAAGCTTCTCCATCTTACTCTATGGGGGTTGACAACAAAAATATTATGTTGAATCGATACTCACCCGAGGAGAAGAGATCTCGGATTATCTCAACCAACTTATATTGATCGTCACATATATTATTAAATATTATCTTTGGGCAAAGAGGCATCAATTAATCCGTAAGATTTGACACTTTTTTTTTTACTTTAAACAAGATTCAAATTTCAAATTTTGAAATGAAAAATTCATAATTGGAGAAATTTTATTTTCTAAGAAACTTGTTTTTGTTTAAACTCGAATTAATTGACACTTCATTAATGTGATGTATGCGAGGAAAAAAATTATTTTTGAGGGGCCATAATTATATGTGCATGCGTATATTTTCTCTAAGTTATATACATCCCCACAATTATTAAGTCCATAGTTTTAAAAATTAGATCGAGCTGGCCGATTCGACTAGTTCGACCAAAAATTGACCATTCATCCGACTTGATTCCTATAAAAACCCCGTTGCGCTTTCAACGAGGTCAACTTTGATTGAACCGATCGGTTTTCAGTCCAACCAATATACCCAATTAAATCGGTAGGCAAATTAGCTGACTTAAAATTTTTAAAAAACTATTATAATATATATTTTTTATTTTACTA
>CXYZ01011466.1:832977-862910 GCA_900006705.1 Sonneratia caseolaris
AAATTATAATATTATATAAATTTATTAATAATATTATATTAATAATATTATTTATTAAATATGTTATTCAACCTATTGAACCCGATCCGACCCATGAACCAATAAATACATGTCTACACTTGTTCCTAACTCGATCTAATTTTAAAAACTATACTTAGGTACATGAGAACTGTTCCATCGGTGTAGGCACACTCACCGACATGGTCGAGGTGATAGAGCAATTTCGGTCTATGTAGTTAATAATTCGGTTCAAAAAGATATGCTCTCTAGAGTGATACTATGAGGATATCTTCTCCACATCGGTCAATTCGATTCGGTTTAGGCACTCATTCACCATTTTTGGGTTTGAGAATCGGCAAAATAATTAAACTGACAACCAGTGGAACGCTCATCGTGCCTGAATTTCAGTGTGTGGTATCAGAGATTCCCGGTGCCGGATGACCTTGTGATAATGCTCACTTCCCTGAGTATAACTGCACCTGCATTGCACGTGCAGTTGATTTTTCTGGGGAAAATTAATCAATCGAGTCGAGTGTTGCCCTATGAGTTAAACGTGTGATTTATGTGGCAAAACTCTATCCATTTCTTTCTTTCTTTCTTTCTTTCTTTCTTTGGAGGTAGCTTGCATGAAAGCTGAAGGGCTCAATGAACAAATTTCAGGAGGATCCAACAAAAGAAAGATGGACAATTTTACCTTAAAATTGATTTTTTTTATAAAAAAAATTATGCTTCAATATTGCGTCAAATTTAACTGGTCACTCTCTGGGTATGAATGCCCTAGAGCGTGTGCTTCAGATGCAGAAAATTTTAATTTTCCTCTTGTTGAAATTAATGAGGCCAGAAAAATCAGATAGCAGAGTTTTAATGGTTATTTTCAGAAGAAGAAGATGATGATGATGATGAAGCAGAAATATCTGTACCAGACATCATTTACAAGGATCATAAGACGATATATGCCACACACCTGTTAACTAGAAGATTACCTTAGTGCTTTCATTTGTCGGGTGTCTTGACGTCTGTTTCATGGCATCTTGTCTTGGGTCGATTAGGGCTGAAGTTGCATTATCTGAGAAAGACCAAAAGGGCTCTGCTGCTCGGAGGCCATGGCTAGAGAAGAAGCCTGTGAAACCAAAGGGAGATGGCTCTGGAACCAACTCGGGTTCGGATTCAGTATAATACCCGCTTCCGGTCTGATATCGCCCTGCATCGAGCTCGTTGCCCCGATTCCACCCTCTGCAACTGCTCCTAGCCCTTCCACGGAGAATGGTGTCCCGAGGTACTCAGACAATGTGGTGTCCCCGGTTTCAACCTGGAACTGTTGCATTTGGTTCAGCCTCCCGAAGTCAGAGATTATCCTAGAGAAGGGCATGTCGATGCTGTCCAAGGGACTCCCGTTCTGCAGAGTCCCGGTGTCCCAACTCCGAACTGTGCCAAAAAGGGAGGACTCCCTATGGGAATTATCAGGAGGAAACACCTTTGTGGGCTTTGTGAGTGGCGGTTTTGCAGCTGCTGGACTTGGCAGTGATGGAGATTTAATGAGGAAGAAGTTCGGGTCGGTACCCATCTCGCTCGCCCTGAAGTTCAGCTGCTGAAACGATAAGCTTCCAATTATATTGGACGTTGAGGGGGTAACTGCAGAGGAATTCTCATGGGCAGCTGAATTAAAAGCAGTTGGAGTCATCTTCTGCTTCTGAATATCCTCCGTTGTGTTCGAGCTCTCCACCTCTGAGAGAGGCTGGTGAGTGTTCGGGTCAATACCTCTCTGCCTGAGCTTCTTCTTGATGCTCGAGTTCCATAAGTTCTTTATCTCGTTGTCAGTTCTTCCCGGTAAGTGAGTCGCAATCTGAGACCACCTAACACCCAACGGAAAGGAAAAGGATGAAAACTAAGTTACAATAATAATAATAAAAAAGTAAAGAAAAACAAGAACAGAACAGACTCTTTCTCGGTGGAAAATGATCTCTACCTGTTGCCAAGAGCTGCATGGAGCTCGATAATCAGGTTCTCTTCTTGCTGCGAGAATGCGCCTTTCTTCAAATCAGGCCTCAAGTAATTAAGCCACCTCAACCTGCAACTCTTTCCGCATCTTTGCAGCCCTGTCGGAGAGAAACAAACCGATCCTAGCATGACCCCAATGAGGAATGTTCATGTGTGTGCCCATCTACCATTCTTGAAGGCGTAGTGCAGCATCATACTTAGCATAAGAATGGTTAATTCTTTTCTTACCTGCATGTTTTGGAACAGAACTCCAACACCCGTGTCCATACTTCGTGATATAGCTGAAAAGCTTCTCGTCTTCCTCAGGAGACCACAGGCCTTTCCGCAGATTCTGCTTGTAACAGCAAGAGTGCCTTCCCATATATGTTCAGGGATTGCTGCTAAGCTGAATAGCTTTGCTTGTTGTTTGTGAAGGGTAAGGAGAAGGAGAAGAGAGGATGTGAAAAATGGGAGTCGGCTTATGAGAAAAGTCAGACGTGAGGAGTTGAAGAATGCTTGGATTTATGCACTACTGACCTCCGGAGGGCTATATGGTATCCAACAGTCAACGGTTGATAATAATTTGATAAAAATTCGAGTATCGATGTTTAGGCAATCGTCAATTCTGTCCCCAGGTCCGTCACCGTACACTGGAGCCTCGGGGGCTCATCGGGGTAAGACTGAGAGGACAGCATAACAGCATGGCTACAATTACATGGGGCTCCAATAATTTCACTTTGCTTATGCATCATGTAAAGGTTTAAAATGAAAATTAGATCCCACAAGCCACGAATTCATATATCACCTAAGTGGTCATGCCGCTCGTTAGGGAATCGAACTTATCCTCTCATGAACTACTTTCTGCAGGATTAAAGGCGACCAGATTTGAGCTGATACTTGCCATGGACTCAGGAAGGATGCAAGCATAAGGGCAATACCATGGAGCGAAGAAACCCTTCGGATTAGTTAGCATAAACCATTTTTAGTAAATCATGACCCAATGAAACTTTTGGTGGCTGCAGAGGCTTTGGTACATTCCGCTGTCTCATTTGAAAATAATAGAAATGCTATTCGATGCTGCACTAATTTCAGTCTCATTATTGTCTGGGACTAAGGGCCAGTGCTCGACTCCATCCTATTTTTGGCTTTTTGGGCAATTCGATACTAGCTTCGGTTGCGACACCAATGTCTGAGTCGAAATTGAAAAGTAACAAGGTGCGCACCGGTACTCATGTTATGTCGTCTCGACTTCTTCGAGTCACTGATAAACTCCTACCCAGTGCGATTATCGACTTGATGCAGAAGAACATACAGAAAGGCCAGAGAGGGGAGAGAATTGTTGATTGGCATTATTCCTCTTTTTAGATTTGGTCAGTTTCTGCTGAAGAAGAAATGCACAAATATAGCTGAGACAAGATGATAATGTCGACTCTACTGCACCTATGTCGACCAATCTCTTGCAGGCAACCTCAGAGGAGCAGAAGAAACGGAACAAATAGGAGCAGACAGGTCGCATAACTATCAACTTGGTGGCCTCTTACACCATAGTAGAAAACCGGGTCGACGATAATTTCTGATGACTCGTGTCTTGAGACATAGAACAACTCCCTCGAATACACCTTCCAAAAACTATTCTTCAACTAAGAATTAGCTCTCTTCGACATCCTAAACGGTTCATAACGTCAAAGAACTTAGAACTAAAACTCGTGCATGGAGGAGAAGATGCTCCTGGAGAGCCAATTTGCTCACAGAGTAATATGAGCTGTATTGCGGAGTCAACAAATCTTATTATCTTGGCCCCATCCCCCCCAAAAAATGAACCCAAAAAAAAAAAACACCAAACGTATCATTGCAGGCAGGCACTGCTTGATATTCCTCTGTTCCTTGTCCTCAACGTGCGCACTGTAAAATGATTATCTCTAACCAATCCTGTCGTTCAGCGTCTCTCCCTTTGCTTCGGAGAGAGCTCGGATGAAGTTTATGCCAGGGCCGATCAGACCGACCCAAATAATCCGTTGAATCAGTGAGTCAAGAGGACGCGGACGGCACAGGTCGGAGTTTCCAAGCACATATTGGTGGTGCTAGGCCTAACCCCCCACGTTGACCTAGAGAGACATTGGTTAGTATTAATGCCCTAAGTCCAATCGCATATGATATAATTGGAGTTATTTTACATTCATAAAATATAATTGAGGTATTTTATTTATCATGTGCTGCATATTTTGATGAAATCCATAAATGAGGATAATAGTTTTATGGTCATAATGAGATCATGCCAGTGAGACCTAAGATCTCAAAAATTCTAGTTTAAAATTGTTCCTAATTGTAGAATTACTGAGTTGGGGATCGGTGATCCAATAAAACTAGTACACTAGTTATATACTCCATGGTAGAGGGTAATTGATCTCACTGTTACATGTGAAAAGTCACTAATATAAGAGAGTAAGTGCTTGTTGTAGAACAAGTTCATTGAACTTGCTAATGAGACCTAAGATCTCAAAAATCTTAGTCTAAAATTATTCATAGTTGTAGGATCACTAAGTCGTGGATCAGTGATCCGGTAAAACTAGTGCACTCATTATATGCTCCATGGTGGAGGGTAACTGATTTCATTATTACTTGTGAAAAGTCACTAATATAAGAGTGTAGGTGCTTGTTGTAGAACAAATTCATTGAACTGACTCGGTTGAGGAAAACCTAATGGATACTCGTGTAAATGTCAATAGGTAATTCCTCTGGTAATAGTAGGTGTAAATAGTCCTCAGACTTGAGATTACCATAACATCTTATAACTGTTAAATTGAGATTTTGGTTTATTCATTAACGTGACTTTTACAAATACGTGCAGGGTATTCTAGACCCAAAGAGACTCTTATGGAGGTGGTGAATAATCAACAAGGAATCGGTTACTCTTCATAAGAGGGGAGAATGTCTTATGCGTTCTACTTAGTATTGACTCGTGAAATCTCTTGTCAGAGTAGAATGAAAATTGGAAAGGAGTTTCCGGTATTTTTCATGATTTAGTATAATACTTGAGAATATTAATGTATATGAATAGATATTGGAATTTAACATTACATTCATATCCTAACCTATTCGAGATATTGTATAACCGAAGGATGTAATTACACAGGAACTAATCATCAAAGGGTGTTCGATCTTTTGATTGATCATCACCATTCAGGTAGTCATGATACGTTACTAGACGTCAATCTTGACTTGTGGGTTTAAATGATTAAGGGTTAATTGACTAATCTTATTAAAGGGTTTAATGAGATTGAGCCCACTACCGACTTGGTGTGGAGCCCAATGAGTCACACACAGTATAAGTATTTTCTTATAACGAAATTTAAATATATTAAATTTCGAATTGAGTTTTAGAATTTCGCTAGCACGAATTGAGTCTATAATGGTCACATGTCTTATTGGATAAAAATATTATGCGATTAAATATTCGATTAGATTTTAGAAATCTTATTGATAAATATTTTCTCGATGATATTTGAAAGATTTTTTGAAATCACGGAAAATTGTGAAGATTTATTTTATCTGATTTGATTGACTAAAATAAATAAAAAAAACAACTCCCTTCGGCCGATTAAGATCGACGAGAAAGGGTGAGGAGGCGGAAAAATCAATCAACCCTCCTTTTGTGACCACCGTGAGAAAGAAAGGAAAAATACACATACATGTGGTGATCGTTTGTGAGAATCGTTCTCAATCTCTACAGAAAAATCTAGTGTGAATATTGTGGAGGGTGTGCATGTGCACACCTAGTCAAAAGATCGACTCCAAAAGGTTCGTGATTGGTGGATTCGGTTCGTTCAGACACGGCATCAACATCTAGATTTAAACACAAAGACTGAACACGATTTTTGTTAGGTATATATTCTAGACCTGTTCGAATTAGAATTCCGAATTACTTCAAAGAGATCATTAGATTTATGAATAAATTTTTGAAATTTACATTTCTGGTGCGTTATCTATTCCCAACACCATCTTCCGTGACGCCTTCGAGATGAACTCTCCTATCGATGCAATGATCCCTTCAATAATACAGAGACAGACAACAAAGTCGACAAGACCCTCGCTATCATCTCTTGACACCGCCAAGCTTGCTTGCTCAATGTTTAACGTGCACCCTAATCTAACAGTGTCGCTTGAAAGGGATATAGGGCTCCGAGTTTAAAGTTCACTTGATCTTCCATGTCAAACATGGGAATCGGGACCAAGCTCGGGCAAGTATTACGTCGGATGTCCTTGGCTCGAGACGTCAGTGATAATTGTACAGTTTGTAGTGTAAGGAACGAGTAGTACAACAATTTATAACCCCTACTTATTGTTAAAACTATCACCACCTAATTCTTATATAATATCATAACATGCTACCTTCATTATTTTTTCCCTACCACAAATGTGAAATGGGGAACAATGTGCCCACATTTGTTCTGTACCTCCTGAAATTCTGTTGAAGTGTCACATGTCATATCCAAGTGCCCAACTAGGGAGTACTATGAAGCATAGCAGGAATCAGGCCGTGAAATTCGGTGAAATTTGGAAAAATAAAATAAAAAAGAACTTTCCTCTACAGTGATATTATAATATTTAAAATTTTAATAAATTATATTTATTTAGATTTAAGTTGGGTGATTATTTAAATATATATAATTTTCATTAATAATATTTAAATTTAAAAGTTAGGATAATTATAATTCTGAATAGTATTTGAGATTACCAATGTGACATGAGGATGATGACACTTCTGCTGTAATGGTCCTTAATTTGGCCCCATTTAACAGCAGTTGTTACGAACATGAGCACATGCATGCCTCATAAGCTGTTTTTTTTTAATTATATATCAAACTTACGAATTTAGAATGAAATAGTAAAAATGGAAAGAATACGAAGGAGTACAAGAAATCTCACAATGATAATCGAATTCACAATCTCTTAATGATTAGATCGAGAATAGTATTACTATACCGAACTCTCTTTTTCATTCAAAAGTACTTTTATCATAATAATTTCTAATCCTTTTTGTCTTGTCAAAAGCTGATTGTTAATGATGTCATTAAGCATTTGATCATCACCGTCATGACAAATCTCTAACCATAAATGGATGCTTAAGATCTCATGAGACAGTCATCATTGGCCCTAATCCTTCTTATTGCGAAAACACTAAACCACTTTTGCAGCATGTGAAAATGCAAACATAACACTGGCCACCTAACTGTCCTGATTGAGATAATCTGCACATTCTTTCCCTTGAACAATTTCTTATATTGAAATCTTGTAAAAAAAAAATTCATTTGAAGAAATCCGTTCGTTGGTACATTGATAATAATACTAAAAAAAAAAAGCTCTAAATTTATTAGAAAGACAACTTGATAAGAAATCAGTCTTTCAAGAATGCTTTTAATCACATCAGTCCCTCAAGAGAAAAAAAGGGCTTTTAAGGACCTTCAAATCATCAACTATCAATGGAGAAAAATAAGAAAAAAAGATCTGTCTGGGTGAGCAGTGGTGCCTCTCTCCCTGTCCCTCACCTCCCCTGTCTCTCAATAATTACCCAGTCCACCTTTTGCCTCTTCAGAGGGATGGAAGGATGCGAATACGATGATCAACTTTCTTTGCATCATTGCCCTTCATTTCAGTCCCGAGCTTGTCCTCCCGCTCTATCGGTTTCGAGCTCGGTTTCTCGGGTGGTAGAGGGGCCATTCTCAAGTCATGAACTTCTCTTCAGGGAGTCGAGTCTTGATCTCATTGTAAAGTGGCCATCCTTCTGTTTTTTCACTTTCACCCTCACTCATTGTCGGACTGTTCTGTAGCTCGATCGGAATATTTTCACCGTCTTGATCCCAACCCAATAATATTCAAGGCCGAGGAACCGGATGAATGACTCCGAAGTTGAATGTAAGGAAAAGGGCTGCCACCTAGATTTCTCAATAATTCCACGACAAACTACTTCAGGAAAGAGGAAAGCCAGTGTAAAAAAGTTGCAGAAGACCATGAAGGAAAAGTTTCTAATTCCCACGTTCTAGTGGGAAAGGATAACTGTTTCGTGCGATTCAAAACCGAATGACAACGACGATATGATGCAAACTGAGAAGGGAGAGGCGAGAAGCCATGCCTGCAGTAGTCAAAGAACTATATTTCCATCAGTACAGAGAACCGCTACTGATGAAAGCATCAGAGTATTATGAGTAGGGTGTCTACGTTAGTATACAGAGTCGAGAGTACGATCTTGAGCTCCTCTCGGCCCGGAAACCAGTGCAGCTGCCCGGACCGAAAGTCCCGAGTTTCCGAAGAAATCACCTAAACGGGACCCCTTGACGTATGCATGTGGACTGATGATGTCCGAATTGGATGGAAGCTGGTGTTGGGCCTTGAAGCTTATGGGTCGGTCCAAATCGAGTGAACGATTGACTCTGATGGGCCAAAGGCATCAGAACGGGAAAATAGACGAAATAACCACGAACTGTAAATCCATCCTGCATTTTATCATGAACGCTCAAACTTGCCCTCCGTCCACCATATTCGACGACTTCCGTCAGTCAAATGCACCAATTTTTTTGCCGTCCAAGTTGCATGAAATGACAGAAATGCCCTCTCCGAGAAAATGAAATGACAGAAGCAGCCCCCTTTGATCATTTTAAGAAATTGGAAAGTTGGTCTTCATCTTATCGATGTATCTATGCATGTCCGTGCGATCAACGGACATTGGATAGTGCGTTCCTTCTCGATGAAGTTGACTGCAATGGGAATTGGCTCTGTGAACGTAATTTATGATTTTAGTTTTCTTAGAATCATTAAGAATAATATATAATCCAAAAATTTTTACCGCATAATAAATGAAATGCCTTGAATTTAAATAATTCTTACATAATGTTAGAAAAAATTAACAAGTATTATTTTTATTTTAAAAAAACTAAACAAAAATAAACTTAAAAAATTTTCAACGAACTCTAAAAAGGGGTTATTATCAGATTGAAAAAAGAAAATAAAGATATGTTAACGTGATCTAAACATCATATAAATTACTTTATATGAATACGTCACATCTTAATCTCATGCTAATAACTATGATATGGCATCAAGTTGACTCTATAACCGCGTTTTTTTTTTGTTAGTGGAATAAATACTGCATTACCAAAATAAGAAAAATAAATAAAAATGGCTCCACTTACCATATTGAGACCTCAAATTAAAATTTCATTAATGCCTACCTTTGGTATACTCTTAGAAACCATAATCTCATAGATACCAACTCCTAGTGCATATTTATGAAAAATATATTTATAAATGTTCAATCTCCATCCGACCGACCGCCTATATAAACGCGTTGCGCATCATCATCCTATTCATTTCCATACAGAAAAGCCACAGCACAAATTGAGACCACATCCATGCGGCTGCCAGTGAGGAAGAGGGTGAAGGTCGCTTTCATTGCCAATGATGCCTCGAGGAGGGCGACGTACAGCAAGAGGAAGAAGGGCCTCCTCAAGAAGGCGAAAGAGCTCAGCATCCTATGCGGCGTCCCTGCCTGCGCGATCATCTACCGCGAGAACAGCTCGGAGCCTGAGCTGTGGCCCCAGTGCCCCACCACGGTGCAGCAGGTGGTGTCTAAGTTCCTTGAGATGTCGATGACGGAGCAGGCCAAGAACATGCACGACCAGGAGAGCTTCACCCAGCATATGGTCTCGAAGACCGAGCGGCAGCTACTGAGGTTGAGGAAGGATAATAGGGAGATGGAAGTGCTTGACTTGGTGCACCGAGGAATGGACGGCCTGGGGGAGCCGGGCTGGCTCCATGGCCTGAGCATGCCGGACCTGACCGACCTCGACTGGGTGATTGGACAGATGCTGAACCGAATCATACGTCAGGTGCAGCAGAAGCTGGACGGGGCAGGTCCCGAGGAGACGAACAAAATGGCGAAGAACAAGGAGGCGGCGGCGGAGGAGGAGCCGGGCACTTGAGAGGAATCCGTTCGGAAGCAACAACTCGATCGGACCTCGCGGGCCAGCTGGAGCCGGCAATGAGGAAAGCATAAATCTTACCGGTGCTCTGTGGTCGATCTCCTTTGACCACATTTTATCATAGTCGTGCCAAGAACTTTCATGCGTATGCAATACAATACATCGAGATGTACCGGTCTCTCGAGCCATCTAAACATCGTCCCGGTCTCATCAATGTCTCCAACGTGGAATAATCAAACGATGCCGCCTAGCGGTGTGCACGGGTGTGATCCAATGAATCTCGGATAGGATTTGAGTAAGAAATCGAAGAACCAGTCAGAACTTAGAACCAATCTTGGATCTAAATTCCATCGCATAAGTACTGGAACGAGTACTAAAATTAGATATACCATTCATGCGATTGACTTCAATCGGTCATAATATCCTCGTTAATCGCATTCTTCATTACATAGTCAAATGACCTAATACCAAAAACCAATACACAATAACTTGGTTTAGAATGGTTAAAATTTGGCACGACACAAAAAAACTGGGCATGTACCACAGTTTTCGGGCCCCCTAAAAAATCGGGTCATGCCCGTCCGAAAGCACAACAATTATTTTTCAATAAAAAGAAAATTATCAGAAAAAAGATTATTTATATACAAATAATTATATTTTAATTATTATGTCAATATTTTAAAAAAATAATAGAAAATTTAGATCAATTCATAAATTGTATCACTAAAAAACTTATTTTAAAATATAATATTATTTAAACATACATTAAAAAATAACTCTTTATGTTATTCGAGCCGTATTCGGATGAGGATTTTCTAACTGGTAAAATGATAGCCACGTTGACCCAAATGGATAGGTTTAATAACTTGGTTGGTATTACTTACCATGTCATAACATCAAATTAAAGGGTATGATCCAAATGAGACTGTTTTTTTGAGGATGCAATTGGAAATGGCTTCTTTTTAATAATTGATGTATTATATTGATTAACTAATTAAAAAAAGTACACATTGATATGATAAAAATCAAAAGATCATCAACCTCCCGTGTCTAATATAGACTCAAATAGGATTGTTTTACTCTTAACTCTAAGTGAAATAAGAATCTTATACGTGATTTTATCAAACTTACTATAATATTAGTATTAAAAACATTGTCTTAGAAAAATCGATGATTCTGTTCTCTCTACACTATAAGATAAAAGTAGTGAAGAGAATATTATAAACTGTTACAAGAGCGCTTCTTCCTTACATATTGCATTCAGTTCAAGTAAGCTCAAAATACTATTTCCAATGAGTCAATTTATTTGAATCCTTGCAAGTAAAAAAAAAACACCATATAACACATGTAATGAGGTACGAGAAGAATAAATAATCTTAAAATTTAATACTAGATTCACAAAAAATCACAAAGGGGAGAGAAAAGTGAGATTTATGTTTCCATCCGAGTCTTCGTGAAGAGTCTACTCAGTATAACAAACCGAACGGGTACATGATGAACTGATAACTTCCTGCTATTCTGATAACTCGAGGCTTCCAATAATGTACGGGGGTTCGATGCTAACGGATACGAGTGTCTCGGGATATAATTCTGGTTACAGCAATTTCGCGGCCATTACACTACGGCAATGCATGAATTACAATACTTGTCTGATGTTATTATTACAGGTGGAGATCGATCGCAGTGTCCCTTCAGGAAGACAGCATGGAGTTCCTTAGGCAGCTTTGGCGAAGCCGATTTCGAGGTTGCCAAAGTCGAAGACCGTGTGATATGCCCTCATGAATACATCACCAAGAATCCTGCTCCCAAGAAAGATTCAGAACAATATAGGTCGTTAGATTAAATCGAAAAAGAAGTTGTATATGCTGGCACTTGCTCGATTCGGATGTAGATGTATGAATATAGAGATTCTGCGTACCAGAGAGGGCCTCGAGGAGGCGGCAAGTCGAAACCCATGAAGCCGCTGACGCAGACGGTGGAAATGCCGTCGCCTGTTCTCAAGATATACTGAAGAGAAGACGAAATGACGTTACACAGGCTCGAACAGGAGATCCGGCGAAAGAACTGAACCAGGAAAACTGTACCGAACCTGTTCTGGGGTGAGGTTGAAAGGCTCTTCCCCAATCGTAAAGGTTACGTTCGGCATGGCAGAGATCTTGTAGCAGTCGATCACCGATTCTCCTGTCGGGTTTGGAATGTTCTCGCAGAGCTGTGGAAAATGTTCGGAAAGGAACCGTGAGCTCGTTACTGTGCTTCACTCTTTCATACAGCAGGAGACGTGTATAATTGATACCTGTGTCACATAACTGAGAACCTTCTCCTTGGTCTGCTTTTCTCTGAGCTGATTTTTTATCCAAATCGCAGTCATCTCGCAAGCTGTGCAGAGAAGATCTCCCGACGTTGCTTGGCTCCTGTAATCCTTCTCGACCACCATTTCGATCCCATTTCTGAACATCAATGTGTAAGCCACCAGTGTCATCGGTGGACATGGTCAAATTCATATATTCATCTTTCTGAACCATGTCTTATGCTGAACTACATCATCCCAGAAAAGCCAGATGTAGAAAGAACCGGTTTAGGAGGAATCGACATAGTAAAAAGGACTTGCTCACCGCAAATGCCGAGTGCCATTGAAGATGCATAAACCGATCTGCGTGCACACTTTGTCGGGTTGCACCTGAAAAGGATATAAAAGGTCACAGTTTCGGACTCCTGCTAATAGCTGAAGATACAATCCTAAAGCAGAAGCAATTCTCCGGTAGCTTAACCCACCCCGGCAATCAGGAGATCCCATATTAGGTCTCCGTACTGGGACACAACTTGCTTGCACTCGTTACTTATGACTCCTTTGGCCCCGATGGCATGATTGATTTCCGTTATGATGGGCTGAGAAAACGAAGAAAGGGAAGAGTTCAACTCTGAAACAGAACTCTGAAAACAAAACACTATGGAGTGAGGATCGAGGGTGAAGAAATGGAAGCACGTACTGTCGGTCCTGCAAGCAGAGAAGTCCCCGAGTCTACAATAGCACCACAACCATTCTCACACACACCTGAAGAGAATTGTTAGCTTCAAGCATTACGAAGCAGGTGGGCTGTCCTATGATTTTCAGTATGAAGCATAAACGTTTCCGGGAAAACAGTTTCACTTATCTTCTGATAGTTAGAAAACATTCATTTCAGTCCATTCCATGAACATGCCAATACTAACTCTCGTTAATTGGAAGCCGTTCTTGACTAGAAGAAACGTCGAATTACCTGTGGACCAATTTCCAATGAGTATATTGCCCATTTGGAACTGAAACGTGGGAATGGGTGGTAAAAGATCAGCGACCTTCCAATGCTTGAAAAAATCACAAAATCTGTCAATCGTTTTGCTCACCTGCCAGTAACCCTTTTTGGTAACGGGAACATAAACATGCTTGCCCCTGTAATGTTTCTGGTCGACTCCGCCGAAAACGATCTCACCTCCCTCCCCTGCCTCAGGATCGGGGCTCAACCAGAAGGAGAAAACTTCATCGTTCACAAGACCTTGCTGCATCATGTTGTACCTGAAAGGGGAAAATTATGCTGATCTCAGGTTTTGAGGAAGATGAGTACTGAAAACCGAAGCTGATACGTTATGGAAGCATACCACACAGGCGTAACGTTTGCAACAGATATTTCCTGAAACCCGAGACCGAGAATTCCATCAAACTTTGACACGACGAATGTAAGGCTTGCCTCTTTCGTGGCCTCAATGAATACCTGAAATTAAAGAAGTTAGAAGCCCGATGCAGCAGAAAGGAAATACACAATCTTATTATGAGGAAGGAAGATTCAAGAAAGCCTCCATTTTTTCTGTGAGAGCGAGCCACCTGATCTTTTACTGTAAGATCTCCAACTTCCACATTATCTTCACTGAGAAAACCCAATATCGATCCTGAGCCATAGGTTATCTCACAAGTTGTCCCTGAATCACAGCCTCAATGAGGATCAGGCTAAGGAAATACTTTCAAACATCAACATGTATGGCTTGCAACTTGCAGACACCACATCCTAAATGGGAAATTCAAAAGTAGGGACCAATAACATACCGTTTCTGGTATATGTACTCGATCGGCTCGCCTTGTACTTGGAGTGGAAATAGCAAGCGAGCTGCAAATAACCAAATTATGTGAGATTCTTCAAGTTCAAGCCTGAAAGGGTTGGCTTCTTAGCATGGTAGTTGAGCACCAGTTCGAAGTTTAAATCCAGATAAACCCTGCTGCGGCTTATCTGTCATGTCTTCCTATTTACTTTTTCCTCTATTCCAAGTTGTACCGATTCTAGGTAGCTTTGATGCAACCCTCTACCGGCTAAACCTTTCAGCAGAACCAATTGTGTAACAGCCACTAGTTGCATAGTTCAAACATAAAACGGAGCAGCAGGACTGACTCACCGAGAAGTAGCACTTGGATGATGGGACCCAGAGATTCGAACTCCCCGTATCGAATATGACAGTGAAGGTCTGGGGAGGCGTCCCAATACCAATCTCTCCATAGTACTGAGTGTCCAAGTAGTTCTTGAGGGGCACTACGTCCTCTTCTCCACTGCCAAACCGATAACGTCCGGAGCTTGGGAGGCCATATCTCAGCTTCCTCGCGATCCGGGCGTTATCAACATCCAGTTTCCGCTTCTTCAATCCGATTCTCACCAGGGCATTTGACGGCTCGGGAAAGAGGGATGAGCTTATTGTCCACAAACAGAACCATAAGAGAAGACACCTGCGGCCCATGTCTGATGAAAACCCTGCAAAACCATATGGAACCAAAGAATGCTTGAGCTGCTAATGTGAGGAGCAGGGGATTCGTTCTGTCGGGGCAAAATCCTAAGCTCTGAAAGTGAAAGTCATATGAACAAGAACTCGAGGCCACATAAAAGAATTTATCAGAAAGACGACGAGAAGGAAAGGTTGAGCACTGAACCCTTCGCTGCTAAGGCTTGGTAGCGGAGTTATGAGTGAACGGTGACTGAATCCTATCAGTCCATAAATGTAGGAAGGGAGGGGAGAGGAGAGGAGAAGCTTATTTAGTGAATGTGCAGTTTCCTGGTTGGATGTTACTGGTCCACGTGGAAGAGTACACGTGTCAGTGTACATGGTATATACCAATATAATAAAATTCTAACTGATAAACCGAAAAAAAAAGGTTTTTTTTTAAATTTCAAAATAATTTGTCTAGAGACAATCCGAAACAATTCCGCAGGAAATATAGGCTCGGGATGGAGAAAAAGGACAGTGGATTAGAGACTGCAACTTCCTCCGATGAAAAAGGCTGATCGCATTCGCAGTGGGGACCCGGCAATACCGTCCCAATGGAACGCAGAAATTACTCGGAAGTTTCAGTTGAAACCATCCAAAACTAAGCATCAAATGTCACGCATAGTATCGAATTTATTTAACAATATATTAATTTACATATATTTACTCCTAATATTTTTAAACCTTATTATATATTGTTAACTTATTGGTTAGCTGACTTTATCAGAAGCCTCGATTTTCGGTTCTTACACTCATCTTTCATGCCGGTCTTACCCGACGAGAAATTGAGGCATGTACTCACTTAACAAACTATTTCTTTATACAATATGCACGAGTGAAACCAATCACAGTAGATTATGACAGTGAAGAAGAATTGATTGGATTCGTACCTCGAGTCATGAATTGGAAGCGAAACTTCACATAATGATTAGATCTGAGTGGATGTGTGAGGTAATTGTGCACTTAAACTCGGAAAAAACTGGCAAATTTTTACACAAAATTTACTATTTTTTGACCAATTATTTTGAGATAGAATACCAATTGTTTAAGATACAAGAAGTCTGGGGTCCCTTTTTATAAATTATATTTCTCCAGGGACTGTAAATTTTTTACTTGGATTTTACACATTGAGCCCAAAACTATTTTTGGGCTTGGGTAACGGCCCACTAAGCTTGAAGCCCATCTATCAATTCTTGATTTTAAGAATGCTTTCTTGCCTCTCCGTTCTGCCTCGAAGAATCCTCAGCAGCGCTCGTAGGCAACTCGGAAGGTCGATCAGAGACTGCTGTTCCAGTTACGATCTTCATCCAGCTTGAGGTGAGTAAGCTACTTGCCCGCGTTGATGTTCTAGTATTCCGTTAGATTCCCGGTTCTCTTGTCACGGTGAGAGGTCCAATCTCCAGTGGCTTTCTTCTGCGACGGGCAGGTGTTCGAAGAAATGTCCCAATCACTAATGTATCTTTTAAACAGTATACTGAGCACACCCCTTCGTACTTGCGATGAAAATTGTGGCGAAAATTGGTAGGTTAGCTTGAATATTGACTATAGTCATGCTGTGAATGTGATGTTTTTCTACTCTCTGAGTCTCCACATCGAGTTCGTAAGTATATTTGATGCTGACTGTATGGTCAATGTAAAGTTTGGAATGAATAAATGCAGAGTGGAATTCATGAAAAATATTTTCTTTTGTGGTAAATATATACTGATACGTTAAGTAGCCATAGCGGATGAAATTAAATAATTTTGCATTCATTCGGTGTTCTGCTCATTTTCTGTCTTCTTTTTTGATGTAAAATGAGTTCCCGCACTTTTGTTTCTAATGCAATGTTGACATTCGATTTTGACGCTCGGTGGTGCAGATGGCTCTGAGGCGTATGCTGGGGTGGTCTGAGGGTGACCTGATGAGATCAGATGCGAAGCCTTGTTCAAGATTGATGAGGCAGACTGCTACTATATTTTCTGTTGGAGGAGCGTTTGGTTTCTGGATCCTCTGTAATCTTCACTATGGTTTGTTTGACTCCTTTCCTTGTCTTGTGCATGGCTTTATTGCCTTATCCATAAAGAGTTTGTAATTATTTATTTATCTAACTTCAGGATAATTAATTGTGTCGCCTTCAAATCATTACTTATTCCAGGTAACTAGAACGAACATAGGGTATGACGTGAAGAGGAAGGAAGAAATCTATCTTTATTTGAATTTCTGGTGAACAAGGATTTCCTAGATCAAATAAAACTTCATGTTTTTTTGTTCCTGATGTTCATATGATGAGTCTAAGAATTATCTTTGTTCTAAAGCTTGTATCCACGCATGATATTCTTCTTCTCTGTAACCCTTTTGGGATGTATCTCTTTCCTTAAAGCTGGTTAAATGAAGCATAGTTGACATCCCCACATCTGCTTAGGTTTGGAACTTAATTTGGTTCCTCCTCCTTTTATTTGTGTGGGCGGAAAAATGCATATGGAATTCCATTTTGTTCAATCTTTTACAAAATAGCGCACAGCATCACAATGAGCTCCTCTTATGTGCAAAAGATCAACTCTTACTGGATGTTGATCATCATCATCTTTTTTTCTTTCTTATTGAACTTTATATGTCTGCCTTTGGTTGTGCAGGTCCAAGAACCACTGTGCCAAGGATCCTTCGGTGGGCAGCTTGTGGGGCTGCAACTGTGGGCCCATCTTCTGCTTTGCTGGTGCGCCTTTTTAGTCCTGAATGTGAACCACAGAATATAGCTGCGTATGACAGGGGGAAGAAATGATAGTGGATTCTCTGTTTCTGCGTCAGAAATGCAGTTGCTGGAGCATTTAGTTTAAGTCGACAGCCTGTATCAGAAGAAAAATCCTTCCTGCTATATATAATATGTGACGTGGGTTCCTCCGAATCTATGATGTTAATCTATTTGGCCTGTGCTTAATGTAGCAGACTGTTCGTCCATTTCAGTAGAAGTTGGTGACTGGAAGACTTTTTCAAGTGTCTTTTGTCTGCATCTGGATGGGTCATAGGGGAGGTAATGCATCAAAGTTGAAATCTTTAACTTTGGCATGCAGATTGATCAGATTATCTGATACTGCTGACAGACTGTTTGCTTGTTGAAGTAAAACCTCTGCGGACGAGATGATCACATTAGTCTGATTAACATAAATTCGGTATGGATTGGGTAGATTAAAAAATAAAACTCGATTAATTGATTAATTCAGTTATTAATGAAAGTCCATGAGCCGGGAGCATGCTCCCTCACTCACACTGTTCCATGTGGGGCCCACAGTTATGCACCTTCACTCTATGGGAGAGGGGATCATGCAACAAAATCATTGCTCCATCCAGTTCCTGCGCTAATCTCGAATCCACCCTCGCCCCGTACGATGCCCTCCCCCCGCCGGAAACCCTAATTCCCTCCGCTCCCGCCACCGCCGATAAATGGCCTCTCCCGACGGGAAGCACCGCCACTCTGAGACCAATGGTGGGGCCAAGCCCCCTGACTCGAAGAAGCAGAAGCTCTCGGGCTTCATCTCCGACGCCGAGATCCAGTCCGAGTTCTCCCACCACGACGACTACGTCGCCCGGATCAACAACGGCAGCTTTGGCTCCTGCCCCCAGTCCGTCATCTCCGCGCAGCAGCGTTGGCAGCTCCGGTTCCTCAGCCAGCCCGACGGCTTCTACTTCAACGAGCTGAAGCCCGGCATCCTCGAAACCCGCAAGGTCATCTGCTCCCTCATCAATGCCGACGATGTCAGCGAGATCTCCATCGTCGACAACGCGACCACCGCCGCGGCGATCGTGCTCCAGCAGATGGCGTGGGCGTTCGCCGAGGGGAGGTTCCAGAAGGGCGACGTGGCGGTGATGCTCCATTACGCGTACGGGGCTGTGAAGAAGTCCATGGAGGCGTACGTGACGCGCGCAGGAGGGCGCGTGGTTGAGGTCGAGCTCCCTTTCCCTGTGAGTTCCAATGAAGAAATTATTACCGAGTTCAAGCGGGCTCTTGAGAGGGGGAAGCTGGATGGGCAGAGGATTAGGTTAGCTGTTATCGATCACGTCACGTCGATGCCGAGCGTCGTGATTCCGGTCAAAGAGCTGGTCAAGATATGCCGGGAAGAGGGAGTTGACCAGGTTTTCGTCGACGCTGCCCATGGCATTGGGTGCGTTGACGTTGATGTGAAGGAGATTGGGGCTGACTTCTACACCAGCAACCTCCACAAGTGGTTCTTCTGCCCACCCTCCGTGGCCTTCTTGCATTGCCGGAGATCAGCCAAGTTCTCCGACTTGCACCACCCCGTAGTGTCCCATGAGTATGGCAATGGTCTGGCTATTGAAAGCGCTTGGATCGGGACTCGGGATTACAGCTCACAGCTCGTTGTCCCTTCAGCTGTTGAGTTTGTCAGCAGGTTCGAAGGTGGCATTGAAGGAATTAAGAAGAGGAACCACGAGGTAGTTGTGAGGATGGGGGAGATGTTGGCTGAATCATGGGGAACGAACCTCGGATGCCCGCCTGATATGTGCTCGAGCATGATCATGGTTGGGTTGCCCTCCTGCCTGGGGATCATGAGCGAGGGGGATACCCTTAAACTGAGGGCACATTTGAGGGATTGCTTCAGGGTCGAGGTCCCAATATATTATCGGGCACCTAAGGAGGGGGAGAATGACCCTGTGACAGGTTATGCAAGGATTTCTCATCAGATCTATAACAAGGTCGAGGACTATGAGATGTTTAGGGACGCTATTAATAAGCTTGTGAGCGACAAGTTTAGCTGTGCATCTCTTTCAGCGTGAGATGGTATGTTGTTTCTGCCTGATCAACTTTTAAGGATGCTTCCATCTTTTGTCATCCAGTCACTAACATTTGTGGCAGTTGCTAGTGTGTCTTAAATAAGATCCGAGTGAAGAAGAATGGCATTGCATTGGCCTTACTCTTTCTGAGTCAGTAGACTGAAAATAAAGAATGCCTGGCAATTCTGACAGTTCGAATAGGTGGAATGAAGACTAATAACCATAAGTTAATACTTCATTTGCATATAGCTATCACGAAATTGACTGTCATGATCTGATATTATTTAATATACTTGCTGTATAGATTGTATATGCACGTTGGTTAATTTGAAACTTGCTTCCAAGAGCAGATAAACCTGGTCTCTTTTGAGGTCTTCTTTGCAGCTTTTGGGAAGTGAGTCCTTTATTAAGCTCATCTAGATATCATAGGAGTATGCAATTTTTGCTTGTGATTATGCATTTCTCTGAGTCTCTTGTGAGTGAAATGGAAGAGATACTATAACATCTAAATTCGATGATTTTATTGATACAATCTTATTTATAAATATCTCAAGAATATATCTGACAAGAGGCCGTATGTTCTGATGAATAACAGCTGCACAGAATGTTACTCATGGCTTGACTTGCCTTCCCGATCTCAATATGGTTTGGTCACTACATCACTCATGGAAGACTGTACATATGCTATGCATGAAGCGGAGGGGCCGGAAGAGAGGTGCTGAGTGAGTCAGTTCATCATGAATAACTAGATTCCACTGAAAAGGCAGCCGATTTCTGATCCGAGTCTCCCTTACTTTCGTCTTTGAACTGATGGACATTCTTAACAATCATCTCCATTGCTTTCCACTGCCTGACGGATCAATGTCATTTAGACTATCTGAGTTGTATGTCATAACCAGCATCTCCCGGCCTAGTCGATTCGAGTTATTGATGTGGAGCTCCTGGTTAGGTGCTGGATTTCAGGTACTACTAGTGTGGGCTTGGTTGAGAAGTGAGACCACAGGAGAGATCTCTCCAGAATAATGTCTCAGTGAATCTGCTTCTATGGAAAGATGTTCCCAGTTAAGCGATGTGTGCTGGACAAGTCCGTAGGTGCTTGACATTCATATATTTGAGCCATGCGGTGTCTTAAAACTACTTATGTAAGAGGGACATGGTAACTATGTGTATCAGAAAAACCGAAAATTTGAACCGTTCGCCCGGGGAGTTCAAATTGATCCCGCGTGATGCTGCGTTTAATCGCGGAACTACATGTTGATTCCATCAAATTGGCAATAAACTTGAATTGTATGACCCGGAAAAGGTCTGCTTTGATTTTATCCCCGAATGTTTGGTGCATTTACTCGGAACAACCCCATCGGGCGATCCAATACCTATCGATGCGATCCATTAGCACTTGATCTGAGATCAATTGCTTCACTGGATTTTCAGGTACCTCATGAATGTTCGTTCCTTGTAGCATGATTCATTTGCCATACACAATCCAATTGAATTGGGATGGGTTGAAATGAACCCAATAGAGATCTTCTACATAATATTCGGTGCCCACGTTAAGGATTTCGTCTCTCTCTCTCTCTCTCTCTCTCTCTCTCTCCTGCATGACGGCTGTCTGTCTCCTCTTCTACGGTTCCTGATATTGTTGATCGGTGGTTGCCGATAGCCGAGCTGGAGGAGCCCTGACTACTTCAGCCTCCGCTGTCTCCTCGCTTCAGTCCACCTCGGTTCCGGAGCCGCTACCTCTTTGCTCAGATGAAGTGAAAGAGGTGAGAATTTTCGTTTTAGGGTTCCCAATTCGTTAAATTTCAGCCGTAGTTGAGCGGATTGATTGGGCAATTGATATCTCCCTTGGCCTTCACCTTGTCTCCATACGTTCTTTGAGGCCTAAGCCTTCTCGGTGTCGAAAAGCTGAGGCAATCAAACTGTCGAAGGCACAAATAGTTCATCCTTGTTATGTTGATGTTTGAGAGGAATTGAATTGTTAGCCCTTTTCCATTTTTTTGAATTTTTTTTCTCAACACATTTTAGCAGGAATGGTAACTCCATTCGCTTTGCTGAAGATTTGAGTTGCAAGCTGTGATTTTTCCTTTTGATTTCTCGTTCATATATATATATATATAATTGCTATTGGTTCATCAGAAATGGGTTTCTGAAAATCTTAAGATGGGGTGCTGTTTTTGGAACCTTGTACGGATGGTGTTTTTGCTAAGGATGGTCCTGAACATACGATTATAAATTTGTGAGAGCTTTAATTTATATGTAGGATAAGCATGGCCTTATTGATTCAGTTAGCAGTTTCGTCTCCTACAGTAATGTAGTCACTTACACTCTTTGGTTTCCTTTGATAGCTATCAGTCAAGTTATCAGATGCTAATCGGAAAACTGTCTGACCCTTAGATTTGGTAAAATCTTCAGTAAACTCATAATAGCCTCTGTCTATGGTAATTGGATATATCTTGCTTTTGAATTAAGAAGGGAAACAGGAAAAGAAACATAAGGAACCATTATTCTTTTTTTTTGGCCAGATGGACTCAACAGACCCATCCATGCATGAGTGGTGTGAATTTGAGCAAAATCATTCTAGTTGCACCACTTGAAATACGAATTGCCTACTTTGTGCTCAACTCTGTTAAAAAAATACAAGCCATGTTGAGATTTAAATCGGTTTCCCTTTTAATATTAGTAATCTGACAATTTACAGTGAGAATTGCGGGGCTGTCACAGAGTGTGTTGTACTATGTTGCCTGGAGAGGTCATGGCAGGGAAGAAAATTATTGCCATTTGTCAATCTGGAGGCCAATTCGAAACCGATAAGGATGGGTTTTTATCATATCATGGTGGCGATGCTCATGCAATAGATGTTGATGAAGGAACAAAATTTGGAGACTTCAAGACTGAAGTAGCAGAGATGTTTAATTTCAGCATCAACTCAATGTCCATCAAGTACTTCCTTCCTGGAAACAAGAAGACTCTGATCACCGTCTCTAATGATAAGGACTTGCAGCGGATGATAAAATTCCTTGGAAACTCTGACACTGTTGATGTTTATGTCATGATGGAGGAAGTCATGGCCTTGGAAGTTTCCAATATGCCGGCTAGTAGGTACATTTTTTTAATTAAATACTTGGAAGTTTATTATGCATTTTATGATGTTTCTGCATGGATCAAGTGGGCTTAACAGTGCTGTGTCACCACCCCTTGTTTAGCATGGCCTCGGCTTCATGAAGAGGCCAAAAGTCTTCTGAATATGGATAATGCTCATGCTTACTTGTTATTTATTATGAGATTTTAAATTGAGCTTTATGGTTACGCACACAAGCTCTATGAGTGAACTTGGATGTACATGGTCTGGTTTGGTTTTGATTGGCTGGAGTTATGATGTCAACAAAGAGGGAAAAGGGTTATCATTCTATTTTCATTTTTCTGGAATAATGGTTGGAGCTTTCTTTATGGATTTGTAGATCCAGCAGGACAACTTTGTCGGAAGCGGTGGTCTCCATTGATGCTGCCTCGCTGGATGTGATAGTTGATACAGCCAACCCTAGCATGCCACTTTCTGGCCCACTTGACATTATGGACGACACAGGCCATATGGAGGCCCACATGGATGACATTCCTGTTGACATCTCACCGATCATGTCCATCATGAACAGCTCCTCACTCACCTCTGTGAGCGAGAAGCATGCAAAGGGGGCCCAGCAGTGGCAAAGTGCGATTACAGGGGAGGGCCAAAGGTTCAACAGCGTGGGTGAGTTCCGTGAGACTCTAAGGAAGTATGCAATTGCCCATCAGTTTGCTTTTCGTTACAAGAAGAATGACAGTCATCGGGTGACCGTCAAGTGCAAGGCTGAGGGCTGCCCCTGGAGGATCCACGCATCTAAGTTAGCAACCACCCAATTGATTTGCATCAAAAAGATGAATCCAACTCATACATGTGAAGGGACAGCTTCAAGAACTGGTCACCAGGCAACTAGGAGCTGGGTTGCAAGCATTATAAAGGAGAAGCTCCTGATGTTTCCAAACTACAAGCCAAAGGATATCGTAAATGATATCAAGCAGGAGTTTGGGATCCAATTGAATTACTTCCAAGCATGGCGAGGGAAGGAGATTGCGAAGGAGCAGCTCCAGGGCTCATACAAGGAAGCATACAGTCAGCTGCCCCTCTTCTGCGAGAAGATTATGGAGACCAACCCTGGGAGTCTCGCTACCTTCACAACCAAGGAGGACTCAAGCTTTCACTGCCTTTTCGTCTCATTCCATGCTTCACTCCATGGGTTCCAGCAGGGTTGCAGGCCTCTGCTGTTCCTCGACAGCATGCCTGTTAAGTCAAAATACCAGGGGATTTTATTAGCTGCAACAGCTGTGGATGCAGAAGATGATGTGTTCCCTGTTGCTTTTGCTGTGGTAGATTCAGAGACTGATGAGAATTGGGACTGGTTTTTGGTTCAACTGAAGTCAGCTCTCTCAACTTCAGTCCCAATAACTTTTGTAGCGGACAGACTTAAGGGGCTGAGGGAGTCTATAGCCAAGGTCTTCAAGGGGTCATATCATGGGTACTGCCTCAGATATCTCACCGAGCAGCTGATCCGTGACTTAAAGGGTCAGTTCTCTCATGAGGTGAAACGTTTAATGTTTGAGGATTTCTATGCTGCTGCTTATGCCCCAAGACCGGAGGGATTCCAGCAGTATGTTGACAGCATCAAGAACATCTCCCCTGAGGCCTACCAATGGATTCTCCAGAGCGAGCCTCAGAACTGGGCCAATGCATTCTTCCAAGGTGCGAGGTACAATCACATGGCCTCAAATTTTGGAGAGCTTTTCTACAGCTGGGTATCAGATGCGCATGAGCTCCCAATAACACAGATGGTGGATGTGATCCGGTGCAAGATGATGGAGCTGATTTACGAGCGCCACAGGAGCTCTGCCCTATGGGTGACGAAACTTTCACCTTCCATGGAAGAGAAACTTGAGAAAGAGAGCCTCAAAGTCCATAGTCAGCGAGTGCTTTTACATGCAGGAAGCATCTTTGAAGTCCATGGAGAGTCCAGTGAGATGGTCAATATAGACCAGTGGGACTGTAGCTGCAAAGGTTGGCAGCTCACAGGCTTACCTTGTTCTCATGCACTTGCTGTGATCAGCTGCATTGGGAGGAATCCATATGATTACTGTTCCCGGTACCTTACAGCTGAGAGCTATAAGCTGACTTATGCGGAGTCTATTACCCCTGTTCCGAGCATAGAGAGATCCCCTGTTCAGAAGAAGGGCTCTCAGGTTGCTACTACAGTGACTGTGACTCCTCCTCCAACTCGGCGCCCACCAGGTCGGCCCACAACAAAGAAGCCTGGATCACAGGAGCTCGTTAAACGTCAACTCCAGTGCAGCAGATGCAAGGGCCTTGGGCACAACAAGTCTACTTGCAAGGAGTATCTTTGAATGTGAGTGCACAGATTGTTTCTCAGCTACTTTTTTTTTCCTTATTAATTTCCTTTTCCCTTTGTGATAAACTTTTCCATTTCTCTTGCTATACTGGTTCTTGTTGCATTTGCAGTCTTGTAATCATCGGTTGTGTTGTTTAGGTTTCTTCTTTCGCTTCTGAGATTGGATCGAACCCTGAGCAAATTCTTGCATGTACCCATCCATTTATATATTCATAGCAGTTAGGTCCTGTAGATATTCTGTCATGATCTTTGATGAATCTGACGATAAGCATCTGCGATTGGACTAGTCTGGCTCAGACCGGACAATCTATTTGTTGATTTCCTCAGTGGGTGGTGCGACACGTAAACATATTGCTAGATCAGTTATCGTAGTCTCGAATTGCTTTATCTCTCGTGGTAATGTTTGACTGTTTAAGCTCTTCTGCCATTACAGGATTCGATCAGCAGCAGGAAATCAATATCAGAGTGATGACCGTGCGGAGTTTAGCAGCGTTCTAGTCTTGTAGATATACTTGAAGGCAGGCAGTACTGTGCTTAATAAATGCGGCAAGGATGTCTCAGTCAAAAGAGACGGTCTGGTATCTCGTACTCTCTCCAGCTGTTATCCTGACTTCATTCTCGCGGTGGCCAATTATCTCGGAGAAGCTTAAAGTTAATGTTGCTCAGGCAAAAGAAAACTCGATTACGCCTTATCGTCTTTCAAATCGTTTTCTATTTCATTTAGCCCGTCAATTGAGTCCCCTTTCGTCCCGTAGCTCCCAACGGACCTCAGCTCACGGGGCCCGCAGGAAGTCCCGGTGAGGTGGCTCCCGGTGGCACGTGGCTCGGCCTCAACACTTCTGCCGGAAAACTGTTGGTTTGGTCGTGGGATTGTCCCAGAAAAAGTCAAGGTACGGCCGGCTGCTCGAATTCCGCCACCGTGACAGCCCNTTCTGCCGGAAAACTGTTGGTTTGGTCGTGGGGTTGTGCCAGAAAAAGTCAAGGTACGGCGGGCTGCTAGAATTCCGCCACCGTGACAGCGCAGGGGCACTCTGCATGGCCACACGTACGTCAAAGAGCTGCGAAATTAGGTTGTTCTTGTTGTTGTTCTTTTTACCCAAANCTCTGCATGGCCACACGTACGTCAAAGAGCTGTGAAATTAGGTTGTTGTTGTTGTTGTTCTTTTAACCCATACGTAAAAGATTTCAATGAGTTAACCCTTTTTCCATCGGTATTTAACTGATTCAATATCTCATATGTTATAATTTAAAATTTAAAATGTATTTATTTATCTCCTAATAGATGGGGATGAACTTAATTGGAATAATATAGGAAAATTTGATCCTTTTCTCCCGTCGCGTGCTTGCGGGTGAGGGCAAGCGGGTATCTTTGACGTGTTGCCTTCTTTGGCCTCCCTTCTAGCGGGGAAGTCCACGTGTCCTGCATCCGATTCAGAGGGTAATTCCTCGACACGTGGCAAAAATGGGAATTCCTCGACCTTTTACTGATCTTGTCGGTAGGTTGTCGAACAGGCGCCCGCGCCTTAATTTATGCCCAGAGAGCGTCAAGGTGGGAGTAAAAAACCATGGGATAGTCAAACTCGAACAAAACAGACGAGTAACGCATCTTGACTTCTAAGCCCTCTTTTGACCGACTACGTGGATTTATCGTTAGCATGGATTGACATTTCGTGGATAGCACCACCTCAGAATCTTTTCTTCGCGGAAGATAATGACGTTCTGCAGAAAGCCTTTGAACCTCTGTAGTTAAGCTTCAAAGGGGGTGGTCTTTTTTTTTTCTTCTTCTTCTTGTTCCTTCCATAAAATGGTCCCCAAAAACGATAAAACTGCAGATAGGTTGATGGGCTGAGTCCACTTCTCCGTGAAAGAAGATAAATAGTTCATCTCTCTCAGATCTCCTCCACTAAGATCTCTACTGTTGTTCATCCTCTCTTGATTAAAGCCGGTTGATCAACTACTTACTGGAGCTCTACTCTTTTAACAATGCAGCATCTTAACTCTCTCTCTCTCTCCCTCTCTCTCTCTGTGGGTACTACTCCACGCACAGAGCAGCAGATTTAGAGATAATTAACATAATACTGCATTTTTATACACAGGTTTATAGCTTGTATTATAGGAGANTAAGCTTCAAAGGGGGTGGTCTTTTTTTTTTCTTCTTCTTCTTGTTCCTTCCATAAAATGGTCCCCAAAAACGATAAAACTGCAGATAGGTTGATGGGCTGAGTCCACTTCTCCGTGAAAGAAGATAAATAGTTCATCTCTCTCAGATCTCCTCCACTAAGATCTCTACTGTTGTTCATCCTCTCTTGATTAAAGCCGGTTGATCAACTACTTACTGGAGCTCTACTCTTTTAACAATGCAGCATCTTAACTCTCTCTCTCTCTCCCTCTCTCTCTCTGTGGGTACTACTCCACGCACAGAGCAGCAGATTTAGAGATAATTAACATAATACTGCATTTTTATACACAGGTTTATAGCTTGTATTATAGGAGAAGTAACAAGAGGCTGTACATTGACAAGAAAATCACCCAAAAAATAAAAAAAAGTGTAACAAATAATAGCTTTTTTCCAAACCCCGACATTCAACCTTAACAAAAGGGTCTGGGGGCGAACAATATTTAACCTAGTTACTGTACACCATGCTCAATAGAGTGCTATATTAACTAATTTCCATGGCTATCGGGACCTGTGAAGATCGGGCCGGGACCGGAACTAAGCAGCTGATGGAGCAGATACGCTACGAGTGATGCCGGCCTTCGGTAGGGCCGCTAGGAAGTGCCTCAGGTTCGTCAGCTTGCTGTCCTCCGATCGAGCTGCATGGTACCTGTAGTCCAAGGACTTGTCGTTGTATATGTCCCACCATCTCTTCACTAGCTCCTTAATGTCTCGCCGGCCCATGTTGTCCTCCTCCCCGGTGTACCTCCACGGCTTCGACCCAGCGGCACAGTAGTGCACNGAGTGCTATATTAACTAATTTCCATGGCTATCGGGACCTGTGAAGATCGGGCGGGGACCGGAACTAAGCAGCTGATGGAGCAGATACGCTACGACTGATGCCGGCCTTCGGTAGGGCCGCTAGGAAGTGCCTCAGGTTCGTCAGCTTGCTGTCCTCCGATCGAGCTGCATGGTACCTGTAGTCCAAGGACTTGTCGTTGTATATGTCCCACCATCTCTTCACTAGCTCCTTAATGTCTCGCCGGCCCATGTTGTCCTCCTCCCCGGTGTACCTCCACGGCTTCGACCCAGCGGCACAGTAGTGCACAACCTTGACTGCACTGAGGTCGATGTTCTCGGGGTGCCTCCACAGCATGGCGAGGACGAGGTTGTAGACCGGGGGGATGGGGCGGTAGATGTCCTTGAAGTACATGTTGAGGAAGTCCTGCTCGGCGAAGGCTGTCGGAGGGGTGGCCTTGAGGGTTCCGAGGAGGTCGTCGTAGGTAGGCCGGCTAGGCTCGAACACGAACATGCCGGCGTTGAAGTAGAGGGCGGGTGGCTGGCCTAACTCGGACTCCGGCCACGGGACTCTGCCAGGGCACTGCTGGCAGTAACCGATCTTGTGCTGCGGGGTGTGAGACCACGTCTTCTCGCAGAAGCAGTCCATCACAGCGTAGAAGTGGCCGTCGGGGAGGTCGAAGAGGTGGTCGATGTTGTCGTAGACTTGGATGTCGCCGTCCAGGTATATCATCTTGCTGTACTCCACGAACTGCAAGCAAGCGGATCAAACGAGACCGGAGGGATTAGGATCAAGTCCACTCATAATAAGTGAATAGTAAAAGAATCTCGAGTTTGATTATATACCTCCCATATACGGAGCTTGGAGTAGTTGATGACATAGTAGGCCATGGCGAACTGGGTCTGGTTCTCGGGCGGGTAAACCGGTTCAATCTCCCGGACGATGCAACCTTGCTCCACCAGGATCCTGCGGTGCTCCTCCGGCACGTCCGGGAGGGCCGCCACCACGAGGGGATACCTGCTCCTGGCCTTCCTCAGGCCCTTCATCAGCCCCACCACACCCTTCACGTAGTCCCCGTTCCCGGCAAGGAACGTGACGTAGGCCCGGCTAGGCGGGGCGGTAGGCCTCACGATGAGGTCATTCGGCTTCGTGGCAACGGCAGCGGCGTCAGCGGTGGTGATAACTGGAGCCATCTCTGATCACTTGTTGAAACTGGGTAGGATGGAAGACGTGTCACTTTCTAGGCTTTGGCTATGGAGATTGGATATGGAGCTGTAGGGGGGTGGTGAGAAGTGTTTGAGAGCCCAGATGAAAGCGAAGGGAAACAGAGGAATATGTTGCTTCTGTCTTTTCGCCTTTGACGGTTTTTGTTTCGAGTTGAGGTTGGGATGGTGGTGGCGTGGGCGGTCTAGTTATATAGGGAAATTGTAGTGGGGGTGCCGGCGGCGGGGAGATTAAATTTTTAATTTTTTTTAATTTAATTTACATGATAGCATTTTATAGGATTGCAAGTAACCTGTGATATTGATAGTCGAAGGCAATTCTTCTACAGTAAATCTATCTGATTCTATTCAAACATATCGATTCATCAAATAGTGTATCTCTTCCCACCGCACAAGACATCAATCCGATTTTCTAGGAAAGTCAAGTGGCCACCCGTTGAGGAAAAGGGTCCCACCCACGTTCAAGATTTGATAGAAAATATTACTATACATAAGATACTGTATACTGATAGGTTGCCCGAATATATTTTTATTAAATATTAGTCTATCCTCTTATAAATTTAATAAAAAATTTACATTATCTTAACCTGATTTACTGTATGAGTTCAGATTTAAGATCAATTGTTAATAAATTCAGAGCCTAAAGAAAAAAAAAAGGTACGCTGGTGATAATGGTTAAAACTAATAATCTAATCACTCATTATACGATGATACCACTACAAAGAAATTATGTGATATAAAATAATATGTATTAAGATAATATTACACGATATCAAGTTTTAATAAAAAAAAGAATTTCGCATATTGGTACTAGAATTATTTTA
>CXYZ01011466.1:863834-874019 GCA_900006705.1 Sonneratia caseolaris
TGATTTACTGTATGAGTTCAGATTTAAGATCAATTGTTAATAAATTCAG
Source organism: Sonneratia caseolaris (assembly GCA_900006705.1). Classification (NCBI taxonomy): domain Eukaryota; kingdom Viridiplantae; phylum Streptophyta; class Magnoliopsida; order Myrtales; family Lythraceae; genus Sonneratia; species Sonneratia caseolaris. Next base: position 863,884 of record CXYZ01011466.1, read on the forward strand.
AGCCTAAAGAAAAAAAAAAGGTACGCTGGTGATAATGGTTAAAACTAATAATCTAATCACTCATTATACGATGATACCACTACAAAGAAATTATGTGATATAAAATAATATGTATTAAGATAATATTACACGATATCAAGTTTTAATAAAAAAAAGAATTTCGCATATTGGTACTAGAATTATTTTAAGTACGAATTTATCACTCCTACACGCTACCACCCCATGATCTCACGCCGACTTAACAGTAGTGCGCTCGAAGTCCAGATTTCACAAGGTAAACGACGTCGGCTAGGATGGTGGATCTTGGCCGTAGGAAAGTCGGCGGGCGTGATCTGACGGCTGAGGAGGGGATCACGAGATATAAATTTTGGGCGGTGGAAGAAAACGGGTTGAAGTTGACGGCCATGAATAATGAACATCCTGGAAGGCCACATACTCCTGGTTTTCCAGAATTGCCCTCGAAATCTTTCGGTAATTACGGCTACAGAGCTGATTGCTGAGGCGAGGTTCATCAAGAGAGGAGGAAATGACGGTTTTAATTGCACGTTTTATTTACTTATCAAACGTAAATTGTGTCCTCATTAGTCATAGAATCGCATATACATACATACATATATATATATATATAACAGGCATTTTTGCCTGTGATCCGTGATCGGGCCAGCTTGCTCACTCACCGCAATGCTCCAACGGTCCTGATTTGACGCTCACGCNCCCAGCTTGCTCACTCACCATAATGCTCCAACGGTCCTGATTTGACGCTCACGCTAAACCTTAAACGGCACGAGCACAGGAAAATTCCCTGGTCGATAGGAACAGATAAAGATTTACTGCCCCACCACCGGCAAACGCCGCACCAAAGAAACCGGCTGCAGCTAGGACGGGCGAGTACCTGGGAGACACGCGGCGCATCTCCACGCGTCATCTGCTAATCGTCGGCCACGTGGCCCGTCATGGTCTGCCCTGCATGGTACTACACGTTGGGGATTTTGCCCATGCACACCTGTCCTCCGAGCGTGTGGGTCCCGCATATCTCTCACGTGTCTGCTCCACGTGCTCCCAGCGGAAAAGGAAAAGATGAAGGTGTACGTGCGGCGAGCTCGATTACTAAGGGTCAATTTAACAACTTTTTTGTATCTAAATTGAAGAAAATACACAAGTAATTTTTTTTATAATTACCAAAGTAATTTTACCATCACTAAACAGTGCGTACGGTTTAGTGGTGGTCACAGTGATTCTGACATTGGAAATTTTTTGTTTTTTTATATGATAATTATTTAATAAGAGAAAATGGAGAGAATCTAGAGATTTAGTTGAGAGAATTATAATTTTGATGTTGCAAATTTTTATTCTGCCCTTAAATTTGCAGACTATGATCCTTCAATCCGTTCTCTAGGGAGAGAAGGGGAAAATCAACCGCCATTAGCCTCTCGATCAACCCTAACACCATGCCAACTGTCGAGGCGGCCGTGGACCCGATCCGATCTGCGGTCGACGAGGTGGCCGCTCTTCGATCCGACCCTTGGGGATCTTGGACAACTGATGCAGTGGGCAACCGTTGGATGCATTTGGAAGCGTTTTCCATTGCCATATTTTTCATAGTACTTTTCCCTCATTAAATTTTCCTTTCCTTGGGAAATTTCTGAGTTTTAATGGTTTTTATCCGTTTGTTTCCCCCACCGTCACCACCGACCAATATATGTCGGCCAGCTTCAGTATCGGTAGTTGGTCCTGATGAAGACCGTTCGTAAACAGGACAATCTCATATCAATACATGAAATTTGCTTCTTTGTAGTCAAGCTTGAAATACGGTTTTCTCTTTTAAATTTGGACCTACAAAATCATTAATAATAAGGAATAGATTTAGTGCAATAATATTGTACTCGATTAAATTTAATTCTTATAGTAAGAATTTTATTCCACTTTATTCTCTTATACCTCTATCCCATTTTAGATTCATTTGTATGTCATTTAAATAAATAAAAACAGCCGACTTCACAGTTTATATTACCCCTACTGCCTATGAATCCAGAAATTGCCCGCATGTGGCCCATAATCTGATGGGCTTATTCATGTCCAAATTAGATTGGGCCCATTGGTCGACCCACTACTCAGGGTTCCGAATATAGCTTCCCAGGGGAATTACGCCCGGGCACCTTTTCTTCCTCGCGTCAAGAGACTGTCTGTTTGCCGAGAAAGTTCCCCGGTTTTGTGAAAGTCGGTTCGCTGTTCGCCGCTATCGGTTGCCGCGTCTCCTGAGATGGATCCGAGCCGAGTGAGTTGACTCGTTTCGCCATTCCTCGCACCTGGCAATTTGCTGTTGCCTATTGATTCCGCGGGGAATTGGCTTCTCTTGCAACTATCGTTTCGCTTTCTTTATTTACTCATTGCTTGATTACGATTAAGACGAGCTGCAACATGCTTTTGAGTTTGGTTTGATTAGTAGATAGGCGTTTTGGTTTTAGCTCCTGGTAGATGCTAAAGTAGCTGGCCTGCCCCTTTTGTGTGGTTGCTATAAAATGTCTGAACTAGAGGGAATTGGCAACGTCCTCGTTAATTTAGAGACAAGAAAGAGACGAGAATTCCATCTATGCTCAGTAAAATCCAGTGGAGCTGGAGATGCTTATTGATACTACAAACTCGGTTCGTGTTGTAACTGGATAGCTGATCTGATTAGGAGTTTGGGATTTATGTAGGTTTCTTGAATTCGTGAATTTGCCAACATGGCCTTTACCTTTGGAGAGATTGCTTGGGACACACGGTAGTGGGGGGGAAGAAATGACCTTAATTCTTACATATGGAAGGATGAGAGCTCTATGTTGTACATTTTGTTGTTGGTGAATCATAAAGTCCGAAACTGCAGTACTATGGCCATAATTGATAAGTTTACATATCAATACCCCATGAGGGAATGAGGACATTGATAGACCTCCTGGGGCCTCCCTCTTAGTTAGTCTTCAAATTTTCATTGATAGAATGAGGACATCCTGATTGTGCTTTTAAATTTTCATTCCCTTGGGCTTCTGCTTTTATATAATTTCCTTTGCCTTGTCACAGTTTTATCCTGCTAAACATTATGATATTTCCATTTTGTGCAGCCTGTACGGGAAAACTATGCCAACCCAAGGACATGTCTCTTCCACGTCCTGTTTAAGGTTATTACTTTGTTTACCGATTTTGCTTTCTTGCTATTGTACGTGCAGTTCATCGTGTTAATGTGTTTTTTTTTTTTGCCTTGGCAGGCTGCAGCTTTGGCGTTTTACATATTATCAGCTCTCTTCATTGATAACTTTGTCATCATTTTTGTGGTGACTGTTCTTCTTGCTGCTCTTGACTTTTGGGTTGTCAAGAATGTTAGTGGGCGTATACTAGTGGGTTTGAGGTGGTGGAATGAGATAAATGACCTTGGTGAGAGTGTTTGGAAATTTGAGTGCCTTGACCAAGAGGTTAGTTCAACTATGGCTGATAGACTACTTTGTATTTACCTTTTTACAAAGTATAGTCCGATCAGTTTGTCTCCTTTTGTTTCTCCTCTTGTAATTGTACTTTTCTTTTCTTGGTACTAGTCATTGGCCCAAATGAACAAAAAGGATTCTTGGCTGTTCTGGTGGACTCTTTACCTTACGGTAAGCATCCGTTAATCTCCCTGAGCCTCTAGTCATGGACCTTCTGAACCAAACTGGTACATTCCAGCCATAATTTTTCACAAGCTGAAACATAACATGGCACATGTAGTATATCTCTTATATTTCGGCTTCGTATTGTTTCCATTCCTCTTGCCCTAAAGGAAGTATTGTTTCATAGGCGGTTGCATGGGCTGTGCTTGGAATATTTTCCCTCATAAGGTTTCACGCCGATTATCTCCTTGTGATTGGTGTATGTTTGACTCTCAGCATTGCAAATATAGTTGGCTTTACCAAATGTCGCAAAGGTGCGTTGTTGATTTTAACTTTAGGAGTCTACATAGCCTCTTACCATGTGATGTCAATTTAGTTGTACTCCTTGAAAATTTATCAATTACTCTAGAGTGAGGCTGTAAAAATGACTTGAACTAATAGGTGAAGTGGAAATGCTTAGAACAAAAGTTAGAGATTAGTCATGAACGAAAGGGGAAGGGGAGAATAATATGACCTGCAAAAAGCTAGGCAAGTTAATAGCCGGCCACAAGTCCTGTGCAGACAAGTAATTGGTTAAAGAAAGTTTTTATGGATGCATTTAGGGGTATGCTCTGATCAGTTCTGGCAGGTTTTGAGCTACCGATAACTCTCACCTGTTACCTACTTGGTTTTATAAGTTTGGCTGTTCTTGCAAGTTCATGGTGAAGTTATATTTTTTTCCTAGAGGTTTTGGTGGGTTAGTCACGATGGATGATCATTTCGATTGCCAATTTTTACCTCAGAATTGTATTGATGAACATTTAGGTGTTTGTACCTGCAGATGCCAAGAAGCAGATCCAGGCATTCGCACAACAGACAATTGCCTCCCGGGTTACATCCACAATACAATCAGCATTCAGTGTGGTGTGAACCACTCGCATGCTGATATCACGATAGTGGCGAGCCGCACTCACAGTAGAAATGTCGAAAATTGGCTCTGGATATGTAAATGATATTCGCACAGTGGTCAGTTTACTTTCGTCTGGTCATTATAATCGAAATGTTAACAAGAGAAATTGGCTCATTGCATCAACCTTCGGTTAGGAAGTATGTCTTAGTTATTTGTATGATCCTTTTCTGCTTTTCTTCCATGTCTTTCACATGGTCTTGGGTAATACATGTTGGGAAATCTAACGTTGGATCTCCATTGATTTGTTACATGTCAATGTAATGGCGTTTTTGGCTGAATGGTTACTTATGAATATTATAGTGGTTTGGTTGACGCTAATGCTTTGGGTTTTCGGGTTTTACAAAAATTAAGAAAAAAAAGAGTTAAAATATGAAATTATTTTAAAAATATTATTATTGAATATTATTATTATTTTGGATAGATAATAATATTGAAAATTAAATACGCATAGGACAATATGATTTCTTTTTAACAATCAGTTTAATATTTTATAGAATTTACGACCGGACATTGGAACAGATTAATATAACTGCGGACGGTCGACAGTGGTGTATCTACTCTCCCGCCGACGGCAACTCATCGGCCCTCCACGATGCCTCCCGCCGCCACCTCCTCCGCCTACGTCTTCCGCCAAGGAGACGCCATCGAGATCTGCTCAAACGATGACGGGTTCTGCGGCTCCTGGTTCTCCGGCACCATCATCCGCGTCCTTTCAGGGTCGTCCTCTTCAAACCGTCGCAAGGCTGCCGGCAAACCCTCCCACAGGTACCTAGTTCAGTTCGACGAGCTCTTCGAGGACGAGGCTGGGACCGAGAAGCTTAGGGAGGAGGTCGACGAATGGCAGCTGAGGCCCCTGCCTCCGCGTGAACCGAGGAGAGCGTTCGAGCAGGGTGACGACGTGAACGCTTACTACAATGACGGGTGGTGGGAAGGCGTGATCACCGAGGAGCTTGGGCAAGGAAGGTTCGAGGTATACTTTAGGACTTCGAAAGAGTCTATGCAGTTCAAAGATGAGGACTTGAGGCTCCATCGCGATTGGATCGATAACGCTTGGGTTCCACCTTTCGACGAGGAACAACGGGTCAGTAAAAATTCTTCTTTGCCCAATCGGGTCTCCTCCTGTCAGTCTTTGCGACAGAAATTTCCGCTGGATGTTTAGAAGGGCATTTCTTGGGTGAATTGTCATTCCTCTACCTGTGAATTGTCGATTCATCGGGCCCAAAACGATAACTTATAGATTGATTCGATGAGGAAAATGGTGGGGGGTTATAGGATCTCTGTCAGTAGAAGGACCGTTGACCGAAGTCAATAATTGAGAATGAGATGCCAGATTAATCGTCCTTGTCATTACGCAGGTTCTAGCTTTTGTATTCAGCCAACAAAAACAAAAGGTTCTTGCCTTTTGTCTTTAGGTTTTAAGTTGCACATATGTGTAACTTTGATTTCAGAACATTGCAATTTTCTTACTCATTGAACTCTGTTGGGGGACTGAGCGGTGTTTGATTACTTTCCCCCATGTCCAACCGTAGATAAATGGAGAATCAGATCGGAGGTTTCAGACTATTCTGAGCTAGTATTTCCAGATGATCGATCAGAGGAACTTGATAGGGAAGGGGTCATTTAAGTGTTCTGTCTCAATGTACGTGTGGAGCACTTCATTCTTCTTTTGTAGAGTAGATTGTCGGCAGTGGAATATAATCATTGAAATTGAAAAAAAAAAAGCCACACATCTTATCCTTTGATGACACAATTAATAGATTTCAGCAAGTTAGTGTGAAATCAAAGTCAATTTCATGGCAGGGTATTGCTCAACGAGAAGATGGCTTCTTTGGTTTTAAAAAATAAAGCACTGCATAGTTCGCTACTGATGATTAATTTGACTTGCTTGTTTCAGTGAGAATAGATTAAGTTCTTTGTACTAACGTATAGAAAGATCTAAATATAGCAAGAGTCACTGGTAAAGGAGATAAAGGTTGCTGAAGGAATGGGTCAGAGGTTCAAGAAAGGGACAATGGTCGAGGTGAGTAGTGATGAAGATGGGCTTCGTGGCGCCTGGTTCTCTGCTAAGATTGTCAAGGAGATATCAAAGAAAAAGTACCTTGTGGAATACCAGAACTTGAGAAACGATGATGATACGGAATTTCTTTTGGAGGAAATTGACTCTCTACATATAAGGCCATGTCCTCCCCAAGCTAAAGCTAGTGCCAGCTTCCAGTTTCTCGAGGAAGTAGATGCTTTATACAATGATGGATGGTGGATCGGTGTGGTCTCTAAAGTTCTTGGGAATTCTAGGTTTGTAGTTTACTTCAGAGATACCAATGAGGAATTGGAGTTTCGTGGATCTGAGTTAAGACCACATCAGGAATGGATTGATGGGAAATGGGTTATCGCCTCACATGTGAGAACTATGTTTATGAAGTTCTAATTTTCTATAACATCAACTTTCTATTTACAGTTTACTAACCCTTAAAATTTTGTCAGTTTTTGGAGTTGTGAGCCGGTCAAATGAGGTGATGATACGTCAAGCACCTTGCTTTGTCCTCTTTTGTTCATTGTGGAGGGATCTTCAGGGGCTCATGATTCCAGCAGCTGATCTATGGATAGGGCTACAAGTGCACCCCCCCACCCCCCCAACAAAAAAAAAGTGGCGACAAGAGCTTATATTGAACTGGATTAGCCCACTTGTCTCAGTATGTACATGCTTTAGTGCACGTGCCATATCTGACTTCTGCAATCACTCCATCCATTTGTTGCTTGTTCATTTTTGCTGGGAGGTAAGCCTGATCGTAGTTGGCCTGTTACTGGTTCCAAATTCAGCTGTTGTGATTAGTCTGATCATATTATATTGGCTTTTTCAATATCGGAACTGTTTATATCGAGAAAGTTGTTTGCATCTTGTTTCAGAATCGTGCCATTGTGAAAACAAGCATTAGATCTTGATTTTCCTCCTAGCATCCTAAATTTGAAGCCACTGTCTGCGCTCTGGGAAAACACAACCAATGGATGGCTATAGATGTTTCATTGGATGTCTTGCATCATAATTTAAAACAATATCATGTTCTTTCATCATGATACCAAAAACAAGAAAAAAAAACAGAGCCTGACGCATGAGTTTAAACCAAAACATCGTTCATCATAGATTATTAGACAACACAATTATTGATTAGAAAAAGGGCAAAAAAAAAAAACCCATAAAGCAGAGCATTCAATTGAACGTATCAGTCTCTGCCTCTATCTCTGTACTCATACTTCCTTAACTTCCACAGTAGCATTTGCTTCTGCTTCTTTGACTTCACTGCTCTCCTTCACATCCTTAGCTTCCTCCTCGATCTCAAAGGCTGAAACTGGGAAGGACCGCGAGAACCCAGCAGGAGTCTTGAAAGTGATCTTACCGGTTGGTGGGTCGTCCACGTAGATCTCACAGAGTGAAACCCAAATCAAGAGCTCCTTAGTCTTCACCCCTGTGAGCTTCTTGATCCGATTCTGCTCCACGTAGGCTGTGACCTCGGGAGCGTAGGACACCAGCCTCCCGATCTTCTCAAACTTGTGGTCGGTCTTCTGCTTCTGCTTGAGCCATACGAACCCGGTCTCCCTCAGGTACCCGCATTCTTCCATATCCTTCAGGGGCAAGAGACCGGTCGGGAGACCCATCTCCCTCAGCAACTCCTTCGACTTCTCTTGGCACAGATCATCTCCGTGGTAGACCTCAGCCCTGGCCTTGATCTCATCCGTGACCAGAGACATGATCTTCGCTGAACTTTCCTGGATCTAATCCTTATGCTCGGTGACAGTATGGAATCAATGCTGGGGCATGAAGGAGACATCCAGTACCGGTTGGTTTATATAACAGGGAATCTAAACATTTGCCCCTTTTAGTCTGGAAAAAATACCACTATTGCCACTCGGGGTGCTCGTCTGTGGGACCAGCCAATCACGGGTTTCATCTGAGACAGTCCCCGTGTTAGTTTAATGCATAATATTTCAATGATCTGAGTCGAAAGGAAACGTGTGATTTGGTAATTTTGGTGAAGACTGGGGGGCACTCTGGGAATCTCAAATTCAGCTCTCGGCTCGGGACAGTTGGAAAGATTTATGGCGACATTTAAAGAGGGGGCGAGCTGTGGGGTTGGAGGTAGTTTCCCGGTAATGGCCCTCCCCACACGATCTGTGATATGGTCCGGTGGGATTTCCGGCCGGCGAAATTTCAGGGATCAAGGAAAAAGGGCACGTGAATGTTTGTATACTTAAACGAAATTCGACCGAACCGACGAGAGAAAGGCCAGTGCAATCGCTAGGTTCCATGGCCAAATAACTCCCGGTCGGATGTGGCTCGTGCCAAGTTGCCTGGTCCTTGATGTCGATATCGTGTAGAGGTGGCAAATCGTGCAAGCCTGGCACTATAAAGGGAGGGCATAATAAGAGTTGGCCAAAGCATAACCCTTTAAGATATAGTGCTGACATGACATGACATAATAAGATAAGAGCGGCTCTAGTTTAGTCCGATAGTACGATGATTCCTTAATCGTAGATAGTTTATAACTACAACTAAACTCATAAAAGAATTTTTTTTTATCATTTAATAATATTTGATAATTTATTTATTTGTTTTAAAAATTTTCTAATCGGGTTATCTTGTCGACCCGATCTATGAATCACTAGGTCTAGTATGCCCAATAAAATTACTGGACGGCACGATAAGTCTCAATCCAGCACAGTGCTATTTTGCCGGGCCAAATTTTGCCGGATCTAACATCGCGTGTGCCTCACAGGCACGGGTCGAAGAAAGATGTGATGCTTGGGGGTGGAAGAGACGTGACTTCAACCGTGGAAACTTTATATAATAAAAAAGTATGCTAGAGTTTTTAAGACTATCCTATTATTTGAATTTAAATTTTAATATTTTGAAAATAATTCTTTAATTCATAAAATTTTACTTTTACAATTTAATTAAATTATAATCACAATAAACCGTTAAATCAGCAAACAACGCAGCAATTTTATTAGTTAGCTAGTCTTTTTTTTTCTTTCTTCCTGGATATTATTAGTGGGGGAGCACGTGGTATCAGATTCGAGGAGCAATGAATTGCACAAGCAGACAGGTGGGACGGATGGCAGTTGCCAGTTGACCAATAAAAAAAAAGAGGGTACTACTCTACCATTATTGGGGAAAATTTTGAGACACAGCTTAGGGATCATCGAATCCACCGACCATGTTTTCTTACGGTTCTCGGATCCTATCATATGTACGTATATATGTATGTATGTATGTATATGTGCGTTTGTGATTACCTTCTTTTTTAGACTTATCAAAAATGGGCATAATACGAAAGTGTGGCATGGGCACCAGATGGAAGGATAGTGTCTGGGTCAGAATTTTTGGACTATTTAAAATAATAATTGGAAGCATAGTTTTAAAAATTGGACTACATCGGTCGGTTCGACTAGAAACCAGTCACTTACCAAGTCTGGTTCCTACGAAAAAAATCCGATTGTACATTCAAAGAGAAAAACTTCGATTGAATTGGTCGGTTTCCAATCTGACTAGTGAACCTAATTGAATCGATGAGAAA
>CXYZ01011466.1:874276-898351 GCA_900006705.1 Sonneratia caseolaris
GGTTTTAAAAATTATGATTGGAAGTATGAAAATTATATTTATAGTAAAATATTAAAAATAATTAATGATATAAAAGGATTATATTTTAATAATTATTTTAATATTTCCTTCAAATTAATATAAAATTTAAATTAATGGATTAATTATTTAATCCTAAACCCGAACTAACAGGTTAACCTTCTTTCCATGCTATTGACTAAAGCTGAGTGCATCCGCTCCTGAGACGCACTAAGGCATGCATGGATACGAACCAGACCATGGCACCGCCGATGCCGCCCGTTATCAGTCGGCATCGGCAGTGCCGTCGAACTAAAATCCATGAGCATATTTCTCAATCAAATATCAATTCGATTTCTCGTGCCTCACTCCTCCACTTGCTGGGAGTCGGGCCCGTACCATCCTCTCATGTTCCACGATTTCGTTTCTTAAAATCTTCAAAGAATCATTTATCATTTGCCCTTTTTCAGAATTCCAGATATATCGCAGTGGAAAAAATTTGTCGAATTCATTGGGACCAATTTGAGTGTCATCTTACTCAATATGTTGCCGCCTTCCATTTTCCAGGAAGTACTGCCTTCGCATTTTAGGAATTTACACTAATTCAAAGCTTTTTTTTTTTTCCATATCCTCAGCTACACATAGAGGGGAAAGAAAAATCAAAATAATTTATTAAATTCAGAAATTGATCAGTAAAAAAAAAAAATCATCAAAGATCATTCCACTGATATGGAACATGGGTAAATCAAAGAGTATCAAGAAATCCCTAATCCTCCGCCAAACTTAAACGGTCCCGTTTCCCTACTCTCTCTCTCTCTCTTAATTTCCATTTTTAATTTCAATAGCAGAAAATATGGCATTCTACTCATGACATTGTCAAAAAATGCAATTATGAATACGAGAATATGAGAATCCTTATCGACATGAATCATTCTCTTTTTACAAAAAGGAAAAAAGGAAAAGTTTTAAATATAAAATCTTCTAGAGATTTTTTCTAGAAATTTTCTTATTTTATTTTTAAGAAAAAAAAGGGGAATCTTGCTTGGACGGACAACTTCCACGATTTGCGGCTTCACATTCTAGCTACGTAAAAAAGGGAAGAAAAAAAACACCCAAAAAAAAATACCAATGTGAAATCGGAGAAATTCCAGAAATAAAAAAATCTAAAATTTCTGATTTAAAAAAAAAAAGGATTTCGAGAGCTGAAAATGTGGCATATTACTATTTCAATGTTTTCCACTACATAAATAGTCTCCCTCCGATTGGATTGGTATAGTCTCCGATCCCGGTTTGGATCGAGATGCAGCTTCTTACATCGTGTCTACTGACCGTGATCGTGTTAGTCTCCTGCTCGATTGGGTACTCAGGAGCGGCCGATTGCACCGGAAAAGGCGGCGGTCCGACAGACATCGCGGAGACCATTGTGGTGGACAGGAAAGGCCGAGGCCATTTCAGCACCATCCAAGCTGCCATCAACTCGGTCCCGTCCGGCAACAGCCAGTGGATCAGGATCTTGATCAATCCCGGAACGTACAAGTACAATTCATCCACATCCCATAGAACGGATGCCGTCGGTAGTAATTGATGATACTGTTCGTCAGGGCCATATAGTTAATGAACACGTTGATATCACACAGGGAGAAGGTGGAGATTCCGCCGGACCGGCCGTGCATTTTCCTCGACGGGAAGGGGCGGGGCATCACGACCATCACGTTCGATGCCCACGCCCAGACGGACACGAGCGCGACGTTCAGTTCCTTCCCCGATTACGTGGTCGCTCGGGGCATCACTTTTAAGGTATATATCGATCACCTTGAGCTGCCAAAAGCAAAGCCTGTGGTAGAACTCTGATTAGAGGCGGCAAAAAGTGCATGGCACGGCTCGAAAGTATGGCTCCGGGCACAGCACGAAAAACCCGGGCCAGGATCGGTGTTTTTGGACCGCCTGATTTCTAAAAGACATTGTGCCGCCCCACGAAAGCACCGAACTACATTTTCTAATAAAATGAAATTTTAAAAAAAATAATTAATTATACACATACCATCGGATTTTAATAATTATTCTACTATTTTATTCAAATTAATACAAATTTTGGATTAATCCGTCGATTATATAATAAGAAATTATTTTGAAATATAAATTATTTATATTTATATTTATATTTAAAAATAATAACTATTTGTAAAATTTGTGTCCGAAAATCCTGTGACCGCCCGAATTGCTAGCTCTACATTTGATAAATGCGAATGCTGGTCATTAGGAGAAGGAAATATTCGTAAGAAGGGCACTGTTTACCTGCGATCTACGACGTTGACAGGGGTGCTTTTGGAGAATCGAATAGTGAGAACCGTCTAAAATGGCCATCAAGATCTCAAGTGTATGGAGAACTTGTAGGTTTAACAAGGAACTCTTGCTGTGGTCGCAGAATTCGTATAATCGGCTCTGGAGTGTCGCCGGCCAGTCCCCTGTGTCACAAGCAGTGGCTGCGAGAATTTACGGTGACAAGTCGGTTTTCTATCAATGTGCCTTTCTGGGCTTCCAGGATACGTTGTGGGACGCGAAAGGTCGTCACTATTACGACTCGTGCTACATCGAAGGTGCCGTCGACTTCATCTTCGGGAGCGGACAGTCTTACTTCAGGGTAGAGATTCATTCATTGGGTTTGAGGCCCTCGGATCATTTTTCACCAGTTGGACGAGGAAAAGTGGTTAATTCAACAGTGGTCTCTCCATACTCTATGCTTCATCTCTTACTGCGCTCATCATATGCAGGATTGCATGATCAATTCCACGGTCGGGTTGAACCCGTACGGCTTGAAGATAGGCTATGTGACTGCACAGGGCCGGATGTCGGCAAGCGAATCGAGCGGGTTCGTGTTCAAAGGCGGGGTGGTGCACAGTGGTGGCCAGGTATACCTCGGGAGGGCTTACGGTCCCTACTCACGAGTCATATTCATCAAGACAATCCTCTCAGTCAAGGTATCACCTCTCGGGTGGGATCCTTGGTGGTATAAGGGGAAAGAGTAAGCTTCCGATGAATGAACTTTCTTGTGTCTCCTATACTCGAAGAACTTCGCTAATGGGTTCCTGTTGCGAAAAATCGATATGTGTAGGGGCAATATCATGTACAGTGAGGTGGACTGCCGAGGAAACGGATCAAACAAGTCGAAGAGGGTCGGGTGGATGAAGAAACTCGACAAGGGGCAGGCCGAAAAGTTGTTCGGGGTATCTTCATTCGTCAACCAAGATGGGTGGCTGATGAAACATCCGTTGGCCCACAGGATCAGAATGCTTAAGCCTTGAACGAAGTCGAGTAATCGGCCAGTCCTTGTTTGTTCCAAGAATGTTCTTAGGACAAAGGCATCCTTCTCCAATATGTGATTCGTGTAGGATTTAGCTCTGAACGTCGAGCTGTGTACAAATGCATTCCCTATTGATCATTATATTGCATCTTTTTTACTTCTAATAATAAGAATGCACAGAAGTGCAGTCAAACTTGATTGCTCTGCTGGCAAGCCCAAGCCAAGGTTCGAATTCAAGCTTGACCACGAGTTCAGTCGAACATGAGTTGGGTGTGAGTGTTAACTTCACGATCTAATGTTTTATTCGGTACAAAAGGGCTTTTTAACTTGAAAAGCGATACGAGAGCTAAGAGATTTAAGAGTTATGTATTGCTGTTAGAATTGCAAGAAAGACAGAATATTTCATACACCAGATTCGGCAAATGTGTACTCAAACCCTGTCGATGGAGTTATATTCGAGAGGAAAAAAGGCCATATATAATGGACAAGAGTCTCGCCCTATCTCCATGGACGGTGAAGCTCCATAACCCTTTGGCAGTGACGTAACACATGTTCTGCCAAAACGTCCACTGGTCATGGAAAGGGAGACCCATATCTCAATGATGGATCATTTCAATTCGGGCACAGAAGATTTCTCACCCTTTTTTTCTTCCCCTGATTTGCCGGGGGGGACTCACCGATGTAGGGGAGAATTGTGAAAGAAGATAAATATCGGGATGCGGAAGTATTGATAGGAATCGTACCTCAATCTTATAATTCCAATTCTTGAACAGTTAGATTATATCAAATCCGCTATCTTTGGACGCAAAAGGTTTATTGACCAGACCAATCAAACCTTTTATTATGGGGAGCCTCATTGATACTGTTACTTGCATCACAAGAGGATTTTTCTGCTTTGCTGGACCGTGCTTGACCAAGCAATTCCCGGAAAGGGGGCCTCAGTGGAAGCTGCAGCAGCATGCGAGATGTGTTTCTCCAGCAGGAATCTAGGATTCTATGAGTTTCACGCAGATATGGAGACTCAAGCTTAATTTTTACCGAGAAAGTCCCATTGTTTTGTTGACAGAACAACCTTGTCAGGATGCATGTTTAATTGATAATGCTTTCAAGACAACAGATGCAATTTTTTTTTAAAGACAGATGCCAGGACAAAACAGACGTCAAGTCAAGCGATGGGAAATGCAGCAGATATGAATGTCGGTTAATGCATGGAGTGGAAGGCAAGATAACTTCATAACCCAACAAATTAGCAGCTCCATCAAGCGGAGCAATCCTCTCTTCACTCCACTCCCCGCCACATACCCATTTTTGTCCTCTTCAATCTTGATAAGTCTCGAAGGCCGATCGTTCCTTAAATGAAACCAACGCAGGAGCCAAAGTCAAGAGATGAGTGATTGAAAGAAATTGATGGGGGAAGTTCATTAATTATGTGAATCTTATTATCGCAATTTATAACTCTTAATTTGGTATAAAATCTCCTGAGTTCAGAAATCATCCCCGGCCTTTCATTCCCAAATTCTAATCGAATCAAGCTAAGAATTGAACCCACTATGGGATGAATTATGTTGTAACCATTTCTCTGTGTGTCTGTTTCTCGTGTCCATTAATGAACCAAATCATTCAATTGATTCATATGCTTGCTGTTACCACGATACATCCTTTTATCTTATGGGAACACTTGTGCAATGTACACATATGTATATATATATATATATATAGGGTTTTGTTTTCGATGAATCAAATCAATTCGGATCCGAAGATATGTGTAAATGCTTCGGTGATTATCATAAACATGGGATACATTCTATTTATACAGAAGAAGAGATTCCAAATCCACATGAAAAGAGATCATCTCTCGATACGCGAATGTAACAACACACACAATGACAATATAATTGCACACACGCCACTCAGATCAAGGCTCGATCTTGAAGGGGAGAATGAACTTCCGATTATTGATCAAATGCATACTTGAGCTATTACAAGGTTTGAGACATAATCGTAAATTACTAGAAAGCATGACCCATCCATCCTTTCGTCCCACATGTTCCCCCCTGGGTGTGTTGCTGTCTGTTCACAAGCACATCTTCAGCACGATTGATTTCAAATCGGGAATAAGAAAGACACAAAGCACATTGAATTAAGCACTAGAGCGGGGAGGGAAAAGGTCAGTGAATCACAAACAGTCGATCTATGAATTCTTGTAGCATGACCAGAAAGGCCGATACTGGATTCCCATAATCGGGAAGAGCTCAAGAAGACTTCTCCTCGATGGAGAGGTCCTCGGCTATGTCCCCGTAAGGATTCAGAGGGTTGAGGAACGGTTGAATATCGCAACACTTCTTGCTGGCAAGAGAGAGCTCCTTCACGGTTTGCCCGTTTACGACCGGATCGTTTTCCATGGCCATCAAGTTCGAGTCCGAGCTCTTCTTCGCAACGATGACCGAATTTATGACCTCATCAGTGGGATGGAACACGGAGAGGAACTCGAACTGTCGAAGGTCGGAAGGGTCGACCACAGGGTAGAGAAAAGCCCGAGCCCCATGTGCACTCCGGACCATCAGTATCGCACCTGGAGCCATGTGCCTGGCCAGGTGAGCGATAACCCTAGCCTTCTCCTCCTCGACCATCCCCACCAGGGCAGCCAGGAAAACGACATCGTGATCTCTCAGCGCAGTGGTAACATTCATTATGTCATCGGTATGGAAGTGAACCCTCCTGGACAGGTCCGGGTCGGGGAGGACGAGGCGGAGAGCCTTCGAGTTGGCGAAGGGGTCGATGTCATAGTTGTGGAAGACAGTCCCGGGGAGGTGGTTGGCGGCGAGGACGAGGGAGGTGAGAGGGAGCGGGCCGGAGCCTACGAAGGCGATGCTGTCTGGGGCCCGTCCGGGTAAGTGCTGGGAGAGGAGGCTGTGCTCGAGCTGGGCGAGCTTGAGGTAGTTGTTGTAGTAGGGGAAGAGGTCAAGGTGGTCGAGGGGGCGGTCGAAGGACCCGAGGAGATCCGAGAAGTGGCTCTCGAGGAGCCCCTCGGCCTCGCCGCAGAGGCGGATGAGCTTGGACCTGATCTCCTGGACCCTGGAGCACAGGCTCGAGACATCGACCGGGTGCGGAGGGATGCAAAGGCGGACCAGCTGAGTTAGGAGGGTGTTGACATCTCTGCATGGGCTCAGAGTCTCGAGGGCAGAGATCTTGTGGTAGAGCTCACAGATGGCTCTAATTAAAGGATCTTGTTGGCAAACCATGTCGACACTATGAGGCTATTTCTCGATGTCTACACCTTTTCCTCTGTGTCTGTCGAAGCTGGTTGTCTATAGAAAGACCGAGGAATTTGCCGTGGGGATATGCTCACGATGTTGTCCTCTCCGTCTCCCACGGCCGATTATTTATGGGGCAATTGCGGATCGATTAGATGCGATGACAGTACTAATTCATTCATTAAACACTTAAAAAAGACAGTCTGTGTGCGCGTAAAAGATGATAGATTTATAAATTAATGAAAATCGAATATCAGAAATTTTTAATATCAGAATGACATAATACCGATACATTGAACCGAGTCTCTCTCTCTCTTAATATTACTTTGCTTTGTTAATCAATGTGAGAGACAAAGTTGCCCCAGCTATATAGCGTTGTTTTTTTAAAAACTTTTTTCCCTTTAATAATGGATCATAGCTAGGGTTTTGTCCCTGGAACACAGTCGGAAAATCAGCTCAGCACACGAGCTAGTAAACTATAGTGCTGCTCCAAAATAGGTGTCGCAATTTTTAACATGATACTGTAAATTAATCCGACACGATATGACATGAAATTAGATTGGTTCAAGTAGAGTATAAACATATTTCGTATATAAACAAATAGAGTCCATGTAACATGTTTAAATAAATACGCTAAGGTGAATTGAACTTATACAACTGATAAAACACAATTAAACTTGTTTAAAATGTATATGCCGCGTTAATCATGTGTCATGTAAAATGACGCATTTAAATTACACAAGTTAAATAAGCCGTATTGAGTCAACCCATAATTGGACGGGTCATGTTGACATTAGATATTTTTGACCCTTTTAATCAAGAGAGTATCTACCACCCAAAGCATTCAAACACGATACATTTACACATAACACAGTACAGATTGCGGGACCTGCTCGAAAAGGACTATCTATTGTAAAAAAAAAAGAAAAAGAAACGGAGGGAGTAAAAAAGCTATGAATATAATGATGATCAAACCCAATTAACTATATTGTTATTTTGCTTACCAACTTATTAATCTTACATGATAAACAAAAATTATGAAGTATGAAATTGCGAAATAACACTCTATACCCATTAAATTGCACGAAATCAACTAAATGGGTGCACATTCATAGCAAGTCGGGTACCACTAGAAAATCTTATATTAAAACAACTGCTTATCTCATACATACATACATACATACATACATATATATATATATATATAAACAAAGTTAACATTGTTAGAACAATACGACATGATTTAATATTTATCGATTATCAATCCCCTTACTGTGGGTTGGGATAATCTTGAAAAAACCATTTTGCATTGACCTTAGTTATATATATACACACAGACGCATATATATATATATATATATTTGAATATGTATTATGATAATATATGGTGTGGAAATATGGCAAGTGTGTCGTGTCGTCACCACAATGGAGAGTCACTCACCGCACCGTCTCGATCTAAGTGCATTGAAAAATTGAGAATCTTCCCTCTAAATTGGTTTCACACTAAAAAATATATATTTACGATCATACTTAAACTTTATCACCGTATATAATATATATATATATATATATATAAACAGAGAGTCATCATTTTCGATGAATTAACATATATGATTGTTGGATTTGATTTTTATAAGTTAAACTCTTGTTATTTATTTTATTTCCATATTTTTTTTATATGTGGGCAACGCATTGTTGCGATCGTTAGGGCAAAAGAACCCATAAATCTAAGAGATATTACATTGTTAATTTATATGCATAGTAATCAGCACGATTCTGTTCACACCATTCTCTCTGGAAAATTTTAGGGTTCATCAGCTGAACCCGGGTACCATTCTTATTGTTGAATATATTTTTTAGAAATATTTTTTCTTACACATATGAGTTGTGAATGATACGATTGAATCCACCACTAAAAATTAAAATTTCCTCGATCGAGCTTATTGATGGCGCCACCTTACTCACTCAAACATATATATATATATTTTATATTTATATATGCAGTGTGAACTCCTCAAGAATTCTCAACAACTATGTTATAGTTCTCCCAATCCTACAATCAAACGGCAAATCGATATGTCGCTTCACATAATAATAATAATAATAATAATAGTAAGCATCTCGATGTGACATAGGAGACATTCAATCCAATTAGCTGAAACTCCTTGTCTTACTAATTCTCTTTTATAATTCTATATAGGTTAAATAAAAAAATTAGTAATTAATAGAAAAGTTAAACATCACTATTTATTCCCTTAAAATTTTAAGGAAAAATAACCTAATCTTTTATAAATTCTAAAGGATTTAACACAGTTCATTGATTTTAGGGTTTAACAATCAAACTACAGATAATTACATAGAGTGCTCTTCCTCTCACCCTCTGCATACATATATGTCAACTTGCATATGTACATACATATATATATATATATAGCAATCCATTATAACTGTATGACCAAAGCTATTAATATGAAATTGAGATTGTCCTCTTATATATTCTTGGGTACTTCATAAATTCGAATCGTTTAAGCTTATCCCAAATCTTTCGAAAAATTTTGGTGGCCTGTGTCAAGTCTTATTAGCAGATAGATGGCTTGATCTTACGTGCATCGGGTGGTCGCATCTCAGCGTCGCGAGGGCCGTGAGGAATTTTCGGGTTGCAGTGTCCCGAAAGATTGAAAGACGTGTGTGTGCGGTGGGGGGCACGACGTGGTTGGTCCATTCTTGTTTGTATACTTCGATCATTGCTCCTTACATCATCCTCTTTTAGCAGTTTCAGTGGCTCAAGTAAGAGATCGGTCGGGTCCCTTTATGGGACCGCATGCTGCTGCTCGTCAGTGCGATTCTCTTTGCCTTTTTTTCCCTCGGGACATTCTCTAGTTTTAAAGGATTTTTTTAGCATTAAAATAAAATAAGTAAAATTACAATAATTATCAATTTCATAAATTAATTGGATGACACTAATTTAATATTTTCAGTATTAATTAAAACAGGGTGACCCCCGCCAATGGAAGTCATTTTTCTTTTTCTTTTTTAATTAACTAATTACATTTTCTTCTACACGTAAGGCACGTCACTTTCTATGTATTTTATGCGTGGACGTGCCACTATGAACAAGCATGAAAAATGCCACTTTGATATTAGTCGTTATTCTTTAGCCCAACTTGGCCACTTCAGCTAATGCGACTGCTCGACGGTCTTGTGATCGGAGAAAATTCGTGACTGTCAGTTAAATTGCATGTTAGTCGTGACTTTCACACCTTCGACCATAATGCATCCTCACGTGTGGATGCATAAGATTCGTGGACGGTGACATCCAATTTTCGCAATAACGTGCTGCTCGTCGCACGTAACTGGTGAGGGCCATTTTCAATGTTGGCTACTGATGGACTCAAATTCTCTAATTTCCACACCCCCCACCCACCCTTTTTTTTTTCCTTGGGTTTGGCTGAATATAATTAAAGTCAAATAAGCGCGCGTGCTTACCACACACGACCGCCACACAACCGCCACACGCGACCGTGCAGCACGCACACGACAGCTCGCCCCGGCCGTTGCCTCCTTATCGTTGACGATCGATGCTATCCTCTCGTTCCTCGTCTGGTTAAACCTTTTTCCTGGCGTTTCTTCCGAGGACAAACAAAAAAGTCCAGTATCTTACGCGATCCAAATTTTGCCTTGTCAAATATACAGACCGACTCACCGAGTCCGATCTTGAATCTCTGTCAAATCAATGGAACGTGTTCTTTCGTCTTCCTCATCGCAATAACTCTATGAATATATGATCGTTTCAACAGTTGGCAGGTTTAATTGCTACGAAGCAATAGAGTTTATGGCCACGACAGTTCTGTGCATAGTTTTGTTAAATTGAACCACAAACATATCGGAATATGGATTCGTAAGTTGAATCGTGTGTTCAACGGATCAAAGTACATATTCAACAAATAATAATGATAATAATATATAATTATTAATTATTAATTAAACGTTGTCATATGCTAAATATCCATTTGTAATTTTAAATTTTAAAATAATTATCATAATATCTAAACTAAAAATATATATTCAAATATAATAGAAATAAAATAAGATACTAGTGTTATTTTCTTAAATGAATGATAGGTTAATAATATTTTTTAAATAATTTTTAATTTATCCAATTGAATTTGGTAGTCAAATTAAAAACGGACCCATTTACATATATTTGATTGGATTTAGCGTGTATTTATATTAATTTAGGAAACTAAACTAGATGACTAACTAGTTTCCAGTCAAATAAGTATAAATAATTAATCGATTTGATCTGATTTTAAAAATTACGATGCCACGGTAGAAGAGCCAGTCTACAAGGTGCCGTAATGGAACTATCTGGTCCTTCGCCATGCCGGTCAACTGACAGAGGTCTAGACCGTGGAGTACAAACTCTTGCCGATGGCCTCGCCTCATGAGTGAACCTTCCCTCTCTCTCTTTTTCTTTTTTTTAGGTTCTTGTATTCGAACCATTTGGTACTACTACCACAGCAAGGAGTCGATTGTTGTCCCTGAGGTGGCCGCCATTGATGCAGACAAGCCACGGAGTTGAGCTTAGATGGCGGACAAAATTGGTAGACTTTTCTGACTTATTTTGCCTGGGTTAATCTAGAGTAGCTCTAGAATCAGCCTTGCTTTGAGCCCAAGAAAGGGGCATTTTCGTCATCCACAATCTGGATCAGAGCAACAAGGGTTTATGCAGGGTTTCGAAACCCTTCTCTCCGCACCGACTTCGCAAACCAATCGATCCAATGGCGTCCCCTCGCAATCCGAACTAGGGCACAGAGGCTCTCATATTCCAATTTGCACTGTCTATTCTCCATCTAGATCCTCACCAATGTTGAAGCTCCTATCCTCCTCGTCTTGCCTGCGGAGCCGGGTTCAGCACGCCCTCACAGAGGTCCCCTCTTCCGTTTGCTTCCGGCCGGCGAACAGCCCCTTGCTCAGGGCGCTGAATTCTCTCCGAGGGCTAAGCTGGAGGAGTTCGGGTTCAGGTCAGAGAGTGTTTTTCTGCTCGGACTCCAGCGGAGACAGGGCTGATGCGGCTACAGCGGCCGAAGGCAAGATAGTGGAAGCCGAGTCCGAAGTGAGCGAGAAGTCTTCCTCTGCGATCGTCTCAACGAACCCCAGGCCCGAAGATTACCTGACGGTTGGTCTCAACGGATAATTTCTTAGTTCTCGGCTGGTTTAGGTTGCACAAAGTGAGGAAGATGGGGGTAAAAATGACACTTCGATAACCACAAATGTTTTTTTTTTCCTTGATCAAATTACAATCTTGGCCATTTGTCACTTTAGACTAGAATTTGGGTGAAAGCGTAATGTGAGAGTTGAACTTTACGCTTCAGCAGACTTTATTGTATTCTTGGCTCTAGAGTTCATTTTCCAATTTGTCCCCCCTGGTTATTGAAGGGTTTCCTGCGAGCATTTTCTCCTTGATTTATGAATAAAATGAGATAAGAAGAGAAATGTTGTTAGTTAGTGATAGTGATAGTGCCTTGGTCTACTCGGCCGATTGGAATTAAAAAAAAAAGTTTCTTGCTTGCTTGAAGCTGTATCACTTATCCTGAGAAATGTTTATTGTTTGGCAGGTACTGGCATTGCCATTGCCTCACAGACCGTTATTTCCTGGCTTTTACATGCCGATATACGTGAAGGTGAGGCTGGTTTTGAAGCTGAGCAAGATACCTTGCCGTTTTCTCTGGCTGAGAGGATTAGATGTTTTTGTCATTGTGAAATAGTTACTTCCTTTGAATGTCGACTTACCTCTGGAACATGCTAATCCAATGACATTTCTTTTTTACTCAGTTGATGTGGCAGTCAATCTCCCAAATGTATGGGGAAGTTTCTACAATGAGTGTGTTTTAAATAAGCGGAACAATTTCTTCCGTGCAGGATCCCAAACTATTGGCAGCTTTACAGGAAAGCAGGAAAAGACAAGCCCCATATGCTGGTGCTTTCCTTCTAAAAGATGACCCAGGGGCTGATTCTAGCTTGGGTTCTGGTTCAGAATCAGACAAAGAAATCCAAGATATTAAAGGAAAGGAACTATTTGACCGTCTTCATGAAGTTGGGACACTTGCACAGGTAGGTACAAATACTTGTACTGTCACATGCGCAAATTTTGTCATATTGGTTTCATTCTAGATCATAATAAAGCTGTCCCAGAACGACTGATTTTTGCTGTGTTTTTTTCCACTGTATCAGATATCAAGCATTCAAGGAGATCAGGTAGTTCTCATTGGTCACAGACGACTTCGTATAAGTGAGATGGTGAGTACATTTAGTTGATATGCCCTTTTCACTTCTTCTTGTCTATGGCAGTATTTGTTTCTGTTGTTTGTTATATTAGGACTGTGTGATGTTAATTTCCGATGCTGTTTTAATTTTGAAGTGAGGGTCATGGTTCGAACTAATTATGGCTTCTTTTTAGGTGAGTGATGATCCCCTCACCGTCAAAGTAGATCACCTTAAGGTACTTTATCTGTCTGTTGTCTGCTTATATCTTTCAAAGAAGAGATATTGCCATTACTAGTCGTGTCAACTTCTACCCTGGTCTTGGGTTCAGTTGCCACTTCTCCTCCTATGAACAAATACAAGGGTGTGTAAACCGATGTACATGATAGGAGGGATTCAGATATTGACATGACTGCTGTGGTTTGTTCTTTTTATTTTAGGAATTACCATATGACAAGGATGATGATGTGATAAAGGCAACATCCTTTGAAGTTATATCGACTCTAAGAGATGTTCTCAAGACAAGCTCCCTCTGGAGAGATCACGTTCAAACATACACCCAGGTACTTTCTTGTCTTTGTTTCTATTCATTGTCGAAATTGTTGTCCTTCCTTTTTCTACTTGAGATTTCATGTGTTTCTAGGTACGTTTAACCTCACAAATGGATTCTGCTGAAATTATCATTCCTAAATGGTATCAATCTTGATGATGTTTCTCTGAATACCTGCAGCATATAGGGGACTTCAATTATGCAAGATTAGCTGACTTTGGAGCAGCAATATCTGGTGCAAACAAATTACAATGCCAGGCAGTTCTTGAGGAGCTTGATGTATGTGTTGTTGTTCAAGTTTCACTCCTATTAATATCTAATTTGATGTAATTAGACTGGGAAAAGCACTCCGAGCCTAGAAAAGCAGAAACATGAGGGAAGTTGTGTGATGTTAGACATGCTTGCTCTCACAGTTCTACCTCAATATGCAGCACTTTTACACTTCAAAACTTTCCTGTCTCAGGTATATAAACGCTTAAAACTTACCCTGGAGCTCGTGAAGAAAGAAATGGAAATAAGTAAAATTCAGGTATACCATTATCTTTGTGACAGTAACTATGTTTGGTACAGTGATTTACTATGCTTTAATTATCTTGTCCTTTCTGGCTCATTTATGTAGGAGTCAATTGCAAAAGCAATTGAAGAAAAGATAAGTGGTGAGCAACGGCGCTACTTGTTAAATGAGCAGCTTAAGGCCATAAAGAAGGTAGTGCTATCTCTACTATCAAATCTTCCATTTTCCTCATGTGAAAACTTTTAAATGAGTATCCTTGGAATGTGCATGAATTGTTTGCTTGATAAAGTGGATCTGTCTCCAAAATCAAGTTATGTGCTTTCTAAATTGATTGTTAATATGACATGCCTTACCACAGGAACTTGGATTGGAGGCAGATGACAAAACAGCTCTTTCTGGTATTTCCGTCTTTTCTTTAAGAGCTATTGTTTCTATTCAAACCGGTAGATAAGGTGTTGCATAGTAAATTATCATGGACACTTTCTTGAATTGCAGCAGTCAAAAGTCATGCCAATTAATTGAGATTCATCCATTTGCTGGTTATTTTTATATTGTGGAAATTCTTATGCTCTTTGTGATAGAATTATTTATTCATTGAAATAGCAGTTCAATACTAAGGGGAATTAGTTTCTTATGAATGTGCCCCTTTCCAAGCTTCTTAATCGTTCATCACTTGGAAGTAATTGCTCATATGCTCTATCTGTAAGCTTTACCAGTCAATAATAAGTTCACTTGCCAAATTCAATTAATTTGTTGAAACTAGAGTTAAAATCTTTGTTTCCCCCTTTTAGCATAAGTTAAATATTCTTCAGAATCGAACAAAAGAATGAACAGTTATCTTCTGATAGTTCACTTGAACTCTGTACACAGTACAGTCTGGTTACTTGTGAAATATTTATAACCTAGGTATTCTGGGAAGATATTTTATATGGAAGGGTGTTAATTTTTTATCTTCTAGGCTTTGCTTGAGTGTAAAAACAAGCACAAGTACAACATCAGAGCAGGCATTTATTTATTTATTTTTCATTCTGTTGCTGCAGCTAAATTTCGGGAAAGAATTGAACCGAACAAGGAGAAGATCCCTGCTCATGTCATGCAAGTCATTGAAGAAGAACTTACAAAACTACAGCTGTTAGAGGCCAGTTCGAGTGAATTTAATGTGACTCGAAACTATTTGGATTGGTTGACTGCGCTTCCTTGGGGAAGTTATAGGTCTGTTATTTTCCATGTTATCTGGTTAAGATAATATTGTTTCTGATGCAAATTTCTGAGGACTATTGTATCTTAAATGATATCCTTATGCCTTGCGTAATCTTCTTTTTCTACTGATCCAATTCCAGCGATGAGAACTTTGATGTGCTTCAGGCACAAAAAATACTTGATGAAGACCACTATGGATTAAGTGATGTCAAAGAACGAATTTTAGAATTCATCGCTGTTGGTAAACTTAGAGGGACCTCCCAAGGTTGGTCTTTGCAGACGCGTCCAGCAGATATTCCCACCCCAGTTTTTTCTGTTATATGTGTTGTCATGTACTCCACGCTTTGTGATCCGTTGAATTGATCATGCCTTTGTTGTTTCCTCCTTCCCATCATTTTCTCATCAAAATATTTCCTTAAGTTCATTTTGGGTGAACATTTTTGAATATTTCACCACTAACTTCATGATGTACATAACATCTCCTTGTATGATATCTTTCAATGATGTTTGCAGTTAGATGTTTTGTGATATCTCCAATAGCATTTCTAATTTTTTGCACTTCTGTTCAGGTAAAATCATTTGTCTTTCTGGCCCACCTGGAGTGGGTAAAACTAGTATAGGTCGGTCGATTGCACGTGCCTTGAACCGGAAGTTCTTCCGCTTTTCTGTTGGTGGATTAGCTGATGTCGCAGAAATTAAGGTCATTCTATCCGTTTCAAATAGTTTTAATGCTCCAATATTATTCTGTGAGAATTTCTTTTGGACATTCTTTGAGATTTTCTTTTCCAAAAATTTTTAGGGGCATCGTAGAACATACATTGGCGCCATGCCTGGGAAGATGGTGCAGTGTCTAAAAAATGTGGGAACAGCCAATCCTCTCGTTCTGATTGATGAGATTGACAAGGTGTTGTACAAACAGAATGTGTATATTGCTGACAACATATTTTTATATTTTTATGCTGAAAAACATATGTTTTCTATTTTTGTAATTGCTTATTAGGTGTCATTTTTCTGCAGTTAGGAAGGGGGCATGCTGGTGATCCAGCTAGTGCTTTATTGGAGCTTCTTGACCCTGAGCAAAATGCTAACTTTCTTGACCATTATCTTGATGTTCCCATCGACTTATCAAAGGTTATTTGATGTGTTACACATGACATGTTTCTTGTACCATTTGATTCTTGAATGGTAGGATAGTCATATGAACCATTGAACCAGCTGGTTCTTGATTAGGACTGGCAGGTCAGATTGGTTCTATTAGTGCATCAGCCTTGGATTTGGCTAATTCCCTTCTCCTTGAACGTATGATCTATTTCTATATGATATTTCTTTATAGAAACAGAGAATCCTGGTTGATTTGATAGCATGGTTCAGTCGTTGTCCAGTCTTTTTGTGTCTAATATGCTGGGTGCTTCAACTTCAAAACCAGGATCTAGAACTGTTTTTAATTTCTAACTGGTGGTTTCATGGCTTTGTTGTGGTGATCTTGATGCATTTCCTAGTGTTTTCTGCTACTGATTGGATAAATTTAGGCGCCTCTGTCACTATCCTGAAGGACTACTATTTAGGATTGTCGTAGTGATTCATCTTCTTTTCCCTTGAGTTCTACTTTTTACCTCCTAAATTGTGACATGTTTGCAGGTTCTGTTTGTATGTACAGCAAATGTGGTGGAAATGATACCGAATCCTCTCTTGGATAGGATGGAACTAATCACCATTGCTGGATATATCACTGATGAGAAGGTTCATATTGCCCGAGATTATTTGGAGAGGTCTACACGAGAAACTTGTGGCATCAAGCCTGAACAGGTCAGCACCTCTTCATATGTCTCTATGTTATTTAATAATAATAATAATAATAATAATATGCTGGTTTATTTACTGTACTGAAAAAAAAAACCATACTATCATGTGGTCTCCCTTAATATGGTTCAACTTCAGATGATTATGTAGGACCAAAAATGATTCATTGATTTGGTTTACTGTGACCAAAAAGAGAAGATTCACAAGTAAACCTCATTTTTTGTCCAGGTTGAAGTAACTGATGCAGCTCTTCTTGCTTTGATAGAGAACTATTGCAGAGAAGCAGGAGTAAGGAATCTTCAGAAGCAAATTGAAAAGATATACCGCAAGGTCTGTTTATCAATTTATGTAGCATCTATATCTTTTGATAATGTTTTCGGTGTTTTATACCATTTCTATTCATATATAAATTTCTTCTGATTCTTAGACTTGTCATGTCCTTCCTTCCAGATCGCCTTGCAACTTGTAAAGCAAGCAGAGCATAAAGCAGTCCCTGCAAGTGCTGAAGGGGAGGGAGCAGGGGTCCATGAAGCAGTAGATCCTGGCGAGGAGTCGAGCCAATGCAGGGGTCAAATAGCTGATAAAGTTGAAATCAGCAGTGATGACAAGATTAGTGTGGGTTCTGGTGAGACTGAACAAGTCCGGCAGCATGCAGATCAATCTACTGCCTTGAAGGTAAGTTCAAAACTAATCAACCAATGTTTGAATTGAATGCACAACTATGAGCTTTATCCACTTTTTATTTGCCATAATAACTGTTAATGAACCCACATGACAAGTCTCCTACTTCTGATTGGCTGGTTGATCAAGAGAAGCCTAAAATTGGGTGATAAATGCCAGAACTAGACAGTGCAGTTGGTGGAGTTTTCTGTTAGTTGTTGGAGAAAGACAATTGCAATGTGCTTTAAATTTCTAAGAATTGTGGAAATTTTAATTCTAAATCTAATTATAGATAAATAAATAAAATCCTGAATTATCATATCAGTTCAATTTAGTAGTTCTGTGGGTTTGGCTTCATTGCAACTATTGAGGGGAAAAAATACGGTAACATGGATACAGATAAGTTGGAGGAGTTCTGGAGGAGAGATGGTTGATTGCCTCATTCTCTTTTGGAAAATTGGAAGAAACAAAAACTACTAGTGGAACTGGCAGGCTTATCCGTTGACTAGTCCAGTGAACAATTTGGTTTAAGGACATCTCATATCCAAGATCCTAATGCTATACTGTTTCTTGGCAGGACTCTGCCAATTCTGATAAAAGACAAGAAAGTGAAGCAACTCAAACATTAGAAAAAATCACAGTGGACACCTCAAACTTACCAGACTTTGTTGGCAAGCCTGTCTTCCATGCAGAACGTATTTACCAGCAGACACCTGTTGGTGTCGTGATGGGCCTTGCATGGACTGCAATGGGTGGGTCCACTCTTTACATAGAAACCACTCAGGTTGAGCAAGGTGAAGGGAAAGGGGCGCTACATGTTACAGGTCAGCTTGGGGATGTTATGAAGGAGAGTGCACAGATCGCACACACTGTTGCCAGAGCCATATTGCTCGAGAAGGAACCTGATAATCAATTCTTTACTAATTCCAAGCTTCATCTCCATGTTCCTGCCGGGGCAACCCCAAAAGACGGGCCCAGTGCAGGTTGTACTATGATTACATCAATGCTGTCACTTGCAATGAAGAAGCCTGTCAAGAAGGATCTTGCTATGACAGGTGAAGTAACACTCACCGGAAGGATTCTTCCAATTGGAGGGGTATGTATTGAGACTGATACTCTCAACAATTTCCTTTCTGTAAATTTCCTCAATATTTTTGCAAATTAATGGAAATTTTCCTCTCGATTTTCCATTTTCCTTATCTACAATGGGCATCAGATTTTCCAGTGGACACATGTTCCTCTTTACATTTCTTATGAAAATGAAAAGGAGAGGATTCAAATTTGAAACTTACCAACGGATTCATGTAACCAGCCAAGATGGCAAGCTACTACCCGTTTAAATCCATAGTTGATGTTATTCATTTTTTTCCTGAGCTTTTGAATGGTCACATTCAATATGGAAGTGCCAATATTAACTCCCGCTGTGTCTGATTGGTTGGGCTCAGGTGAAAGAGAAAGCTATAGCTGCAAGGAGGAGCGAAGTGAAAACTATAATATTCCCTTCAGCTAACAGGAGGGATTTCGACGAGCTTGCACCCAATGTGAAGGAAGGCCTCGATGTCCACTTTGCTGATGATTACGGTCAGATATTTGATCTCGCATTGGGCGATGACTCAAAACGAGAAGAGTAAGTTCTCTATCACTCTTATGCTTCCCGGTGAAGCTGATCAATGGAAGGTAGGCATTTTTTTAGCAAAGAAAACTACTCGTGCTGGGGCCGAAGCAACTTTTTGCACAATGTACATTGCTCTTTACCCGGTCACTCGGGTCACAATGTTGCAGGAAGCCTATAGCTGATATGTACAATTCTTTTACATCGAGCAATGAGAATAAGCGCATAATTGTTCAATTCGATGACTGTTGCATAATCCACTGGGAGGATCAGTGCATCCATTTGAGTGGATTGCTTCTTTTGATTGAATGGCTTCCTGATGACATATGAGGACACTTGGGGTTACTCCTAAGCTCCTCTTATCTTTCTCAATCTCGCTTATCAGGTAAACCTTCGAAACATCTAATATGCTTGAGAGTATTCGTGTTCTACGTCGGCAATTAAGGCCCTTGTGGGAATAATAGAGGGAGAGTATCGTCAGATGAGATGAGCATTGCTTGAATCTCCAAACGTCAGTTCCGATGATTAAAACCCAAAGTCCGTGCCACTTTCGGTTATTCTGAAAGCTGAGCGAGGATCAAGTTGAGATGGGATGCAGAGTTCAGGGGCCGTATTGAAATTAACTCCTCCATATTGTCCGTTTCAACTTGTCGGAGGACCGACGGAAATGTGTTCGGCCGAAACAATTGGTCTCCGTCTCTTCTCTTCCGCGGCCGCCTACCGCTTCTCCAAGACCCTGGCTGCTGCCGCGCCCCGGCTATCCTACTCCGCCTCTGCCATGTCATTGTCCGAAGGCCACCGCCATTTTCAGCCGAGTCAGCCGACTTCCGCTGCCAATCCCGAAGCTCCGCACAGTTACCCGGTGCCATTGTCACCGCCGCTCCCTGCGATATCGAAGCCCATAGAGCTTGAGAGGGCTATGTCGGCTTCTTCAAGGTCGAGCCTCTTTGTTCTTGAGAGTGAACGTATCGTGTACGAGGACGAGTGGCTCATAGCCGTCAATAAGCCGCCGGGAGTTTACTGTGAGAGGGTGCTCGAATCTGTCTCGCGGGTTTTAGGAGACTCGGACCCGTCGGCCGACTCAGATGAACTCACTGGAGGTACTCCTGCATCTAATTCATGGATTTTCTGTCCTTGGCTCTCAATGTTATTGGTCCTAATTAATGCAAGCTGGAACTTGAAGGCACTGTCATTGAAATTCGAACTCGTCTGAGGTGTTTGATCATACGTAGGAATCTATATATCATTCTTGGAAAGAAGGTTTGGGATCTTAGAATTACCGATGGGTTTCATTAATCTGATGTCGAACTTTTTGTTCCGTTCAGTTCAATTGTTGCTTCATGTCAACTTGTGCTGAATCTATTTCAGTTCTTGTAATTTGGGAAAAAGTGAGTATATATCTTACGGACAGAATACCTCCAACCGAACTCTTTGCTAGCTTGGATGCCTTATTTTTAATATGTTTGAATCGCTATTTTTGCCCGTCAGTTGGTACAGCATAATCTGTCAAGTTAGTATGAAGATAATGATACTGGCCTCTCGTGCTTTCACTTTCAGGAAGTAAATCTGCTCTGCCAGAATTCCATCTGGCAAATCGGCTTGATCGAGACACAAGTGGCGTCATGCTCATCACGAAATCACACAGAGTGGCTTCTAAGCTTGTGAAGGCATTTACTGAGCACATGGTGAAGAAGACATACATAGCCCTGTGTATAGGTGCAGTTCCAGAATGGGATGAGATCACCATAAAGTCGGGGCATGGGCGCTCAAAGTTCGGGGCCTGGCGAGTCTATGCTTTATCTGATGTTGGCAGGACTCTTCCTGGCGGATCCCTTGTACGAGACATGGAGACTTCGTTCAAAGTGCTTTCCGTAAATGGACAGAGGAGGCTCAGTACATTGAATGAACAAGTAAATGGTGAAGAGAACATGATAGTTGTCGAAGAAAAGGCCTTGGTACATGATGGTGATGGTGCAAGGATGGAGAAGAGTGAGGTTCTGGTGAGAGCATGTCCAAGGAGTGGAAGAACGCATCAGATACGACTGCATTGCCAGTATCTCGGGATCCCAATAAGAGGGGATGTTAAGTACGAGGGTGTATATGAATGGAAAGGGAAGGAGTACGACTACCATGCACTTCATGCTGAGAGTTTGTCACTTGATCATCCAGTGACTGGAGAAAGGGTAACATTTCAAGCGCCGTTACCTTCCTGGGCTAGTAAGGATTTGCAGGTGTAATAATTTTGAATCTGTCTGCTCAGATGCAATGCAAATGGATTGTATTGCTGGCAAGGAACCATATCGTGGGAAAGATGGGATTCCAATTATATTGGGTGCAAAACCATGCCTAATTATTGTAAGGAAAGCAAGGTACTGGAAATGGTGCACAGGGTAAGTTGCCGAGTTGTTTGGATATGGTATTCTTGAGATTATATCACAGAGGATTTCAAGAATATGTTCCGGCACAACACATTTGACGTTCTGAAGAGTGTTCTAATGGATCATTGTCTCCATGCCATCAACCGATCACGGCTTGGGTCTCCTGTCACTGCCATCTATGGATCATGAGTTGCCCGAACTTGTATTGATCTTTACATGAAAAGGAGAGAACATGTTCACTGGTTCTGTAGCTTTTGTGACATTTGGTGATTTCATGGAGACTGCTCTAAAGTTGCGACTATAGTTTGAACTTCACTCAAATTTGCTACTTGCAACAATCATGGTTCATGGTGGATGATAATCGAAGAGATCAAGTCATCGTTTTTTTATTTTCCTCTGGGATCAGTGCCATCAACTCATCTCATTTGGTCCCTTATTCGTGGATCGACTGTGTCCATTATTTGTAAAATTGAAGTGTGAGGTTTTCTTTCCTAGAGCCAATAATGAACAAGCTTTCTGCTAGATAGAACAGCCGTCCACGAGAACTCCAAGAACCCATCACCAGGATGTACACCGAGACAAAGTGTAGTGAACGGTCTTATACTGACTCAGCGATTCTTTCCTCTTCGTGATAGGCAAAACAAGAAAAATTCTCTGTTCCCTGCTAAACTAAGACTGGCTTAGGAGAATTGGATCCATAGATGGGGATGATTAATTTGTGGCAACTGTTTAACATAACCTGAAGGTTGAACTGGAAATAAGAAACTCGGGTTGCCCTACCATCCCACTCCATGAATATATTCCTTCTCCTGATGTCCATTTGCTACCAACCTGATTCCCTTTCCTTTGCTGATATATCCAGCCAGACTCTTGTGGTGTTACTGGATCGAAGTTGCAGCACGCCGCGACTCCAGATGTTGGCATGCTCCTTCGGTGAGTCTGGTCTTCCCTATCACACGGGATGAACCAGATTGACAGTGAATCTCTTACAGCCCTCCAAGCAATTCAGTGTCATCAGGAATTTCCAGCAGACCAAGAAATTATCCGCCTGAAACGTGATCCCATGGAGGAAGTCGAGGAGCTTCAGTTATGTGTTCAGGTCTTGCCCATATGGCTGATATTGAAGCCTTCATTGCAGGCCCAAAGGCCCTTTGCACTCTGTCAGTAGTTCTCACTCTAATGCACCTCAGTTGCCCACCGGATTGCTTGCCGCCTATGAATTCACCGGGCACCAACCTTCTAGTATCTGAAACCTGGTCAAAACCTCGAACACAACGCAGTTTTAAGTGGGACTGGTTTCTCCAAATCGTGGATCCCAACACTTCACTCGTGCTCGAGGCTTTACTAAAGGGTAGAAATAATATTGAACCATCTAGGATCATTGGCAATTGAAAGCCTCCTTACAAAATCTATGAGGATCCAACGATACAGCTCGCAGTTGATAACAGAGTGTATAATCAATTCTCTGTACAAAAATTAGGCAACTTTCACTGAAGATTCATCTATGACAGTAAATTTCAAGAATCAAGCAAAACAAATTACGGACCACAATCCGCTGTTTTTACTGGGTCATCTTGTAACTGTCGTGTCGTGAGAATTCCTCGCCAACGACCACTTTTTTGCAATTGTCATTGACAAGAGATGAGGCAATGGAATGTGCCCCAATCGTTTTCATGGATGGAGACTTCATCTCTTGGTCTGGGGTGGTGATTAGGCCTACGAGTAGAAGAGCCACATGCCGAAGATCAGTCAACATCTTCATTTAATTAGCCATCTTTGTCCCCTTTCATCCCCAATTTCCCATTACACTATTAGATCTTTTCGTGGGGGGGTTGATCTTGAACCTTCAAGCCGATGCCGAAGAAGTCCGTCCAGTCCGATTCCAAGCTCCGCACCACGCAAGGTGAGGAGCGGGAATAATACCGATTGATTCTCGCTTAGTTTCTTCCGCCCGTGCGAACGCACATTCGACCGGTTTTCTTTCTTGTAAAGCAAGCTGGTCGGTATCGGTTGCCGAGGAAATTCGATCTTTTAAATTTGCAACCACTCCACCGGTTTTTTAGGTGAGCCGAGGCTGGGGATATTGATGGACAGCGTAACGCAGAGTAGTTGAGATGATGATGGGGACGCGGCAATTCAATTCAACCGAGGAATGGACGACTTTGCATGCCTAAATAGTATTTATAAATTTTCCACCGCTAGCACACCGACAGGACAACTATAGATCAATTGCCACGACATGATCGAGTGCTGACACGGCAAAACTTTATCCGCAACGTAACTGATGCCACACGCCAGAATTTTTTTATTATATGTAAAATTTAAATGGAATTAGAGAAAATAAAAATAAATAAGGATATAAAGGATCTCATAATAGAAGTTATTAGATCAAGACTAGTATTATAATACTAAATTTTATTTTTAATGGTGCATAAATTTAATTTTATTATTATTAAATTTGATTTTTAATACTAAATAAATTAAATTTATAAGATTATTAAAATACTTATTTAAATATTATTTATTTTTATATTTTATTATTATT
>CXYZ01011466.1:898432-908668 GCA_900006705.1 Sonneratia caseolaris
ATTTTCTTCATATTATTTTAAATTTTTATAGCGTTCAGGTGATTGAAATTTAATCTTTATCATTTTTTGGGGTTAATTGTTCAAATTTTGAACGAAACGGAAATAGAAAATAGTAAATAGGAGCGAATACGATAATTTAATAAAATATTTATTAAATCCATTCAGGAGGAAAACCTGACTGGGAAGAAAAGGGAATGACAGAGCGGTTTCCATTCGATCAGAAAAGCAGCAAAAAATGGAGGATTATCACTAACTCACATCGTCCCGGATCGATCTATTTAAGGAATTAAAAACTTCTTGTCACATGTAAAATTTGAATTTTAAATTTTTTTATTAAAATAATAAATATCGAATTATTCCAAAACAGTACCGTTATGAAATCTATATATATATCACATTCATTACACGGACAATAACACAAGAGCTGATCTTCAAAACGACCGGTTTTGGATCACCCAGTGAGGCCCACCTGTCAGTCTCCAACCACCAGTTTCCTCCTCCACGCGACACTGCAGATTCCTCCTCTGACCCCAGAAACCTTGCAGTTTCTCGAAGATAAGACAGATAGCCCCACGAGAAGTTAGGAGAAGTTTACTTCTTCCCTACCGCCAATAACTTATTTGGAGTGTCCAGGAAACAGTAGTGCTGTCGGAGGAGAAGTGAAGGGAAGAGTCTGAAATGGGTTCGATGAGTGAGGCGGCAACGCAGGTCCTGATCCCGGCGATGGCTCTCGTCGGCATCGGGTTCGCCCTGCTGCAGTGGTTCCTGGTGTCCCGTGTGCAGGTCGCCGACGGCTCCGATGCCAGCAACAGGTACGAGGACCGGCTCATTGAGGAGCGGGAAGAGGGAGTTGACAATCTCGAGGTTGTCATCAAGTGTGCCGAGATTCAGAATGCCATTTCTCTCGGTAAGTCTCCCGCAATCTCGCTCCGACTCTGCTTCTGCATGTAATGTCACGCGTGTTTTGTTTTCTGGAAACTACGGTTCTGCTTTTCCGGGCCTTCCGTTTCTACTCAGAATTGGAAATCCGGAAGGCGATCAAATCAAGGTGATCGTAGAGTTTCTCCCCATGCGGATATTTCTCCCTGGTTCGAAAATGCAGACTGTCCTGCAAGGGAGGACAGCAGTTCTATACTAAGGTCGGAAACAGATGTACTTTGATGGATCCATTCTTGATAATCGATTCAGACGCCATGGTTCCAATGTTCCTGGTGTTATGATGTCTTCCTCGGGTTTTCCCTTGGAGCCATCCTTTGCTCTATGGGATCGAGTTTCGATTCTTTAAAGTTTCCAGCATGGACGTAGATGTAACCTTTCTGTATCTTCTCGTATTGTTTTATTCTGATCATCTGTGTGTTATTGTAATTTATCTTGTGTTCTTTCTATGATCTTGGTTCAGTATTATATTGCGTATCTGTATTATTCTTCTCTTTCAGGCGCAACTTCATTCCTCTTCACCGAGTACAAGTACCTAAGCATCTTCATGGCCGTTTTCGGGGCTATCATCTTCCTCTTCCTCGGCTCAGTGAAGGGCTTCAGCACGAAATCCGAGCCCTGCATTTACAATCCCGGGAGCCTCTGCAAACCCGCCCTCGCAAACGCCTTCTTCAGCACCCTGGCCTTCCTCCTCGGGGCCCTCACCTCTGTCCTCTCGGGCTTCCTCGGCATGAAGATCGCAACCTATGCGAATGCGAGGACGACCCTGGAGGCAAGGAAAGGCGTCGGGAAGGCCTTCATAACAGCTTTCAGGTCCGGGGCCGTGATGGGATTTCTTCTTGCTGCAAACGGACTCTTGGTTCTCTACGTTTCGATAAATCTGTTCAAGCTCTACTACGGTGACGACTGGGAGGGACTTTACGAGTCGATCACTGGCTATGGACTCGGAGGTTCTTCGATGGCTCTGTTCGGGAGAGTCGGAGGCGGCATATACACTAAAGCAGCCGACGTCGGGGCTGATCTCGTCGGGAAAGTAGAAAAGAACATCCCCGAAGATGACCCCCGAAATCCTGCGGTAATGTTCAATGCTGTCTTCAGCTAGTTTCCGAATCAGACGGACCAAGTTCGTGGATTTCCCCATGCTTCATATGGCAGGACTGATATCCGTCTGAATGTTCCGGCGTCGGTTTCGCAGGTTATCGCTGACAATGTAGGAGACAACGTTGGGGATATTGCAGGGATGGGCTCGGATCTCTTCGGATCCTATGCGGAGTCATCCTGCGCAGCCCTCTTCGTGGCATCGATCTCGTCCTTCGGTGTAAGCCACGACTTCTCTGCAATGTCCTATCCCCTCATAGTGAGTGCGATGGGGATCCTCGTCTGCCTTATCACCACGCTCTTTGCAACCGACTTCTTCGAGATCAAGAATGTGAGCGAGATCGAGCCATCCCTGAAGCGCCAGCTCCTGATCTCGACGGTCCTAATGACTGCAGCGATCGCGATGGCCAGCTTCCTCGCTCTGCCATCGGAGTTCACTCTCTTCAACTTCGGGACCAATAAGGTCGTAAAGAACTGGTAGGCCTCCGGGAATGTTTCCTCTGGATCATCCAACCTTTTCTTCTTCACTTCAGTCAGAATAGTATAATTCCATCAATAAATCCATCTTCATTTACTTGCAGGCACCTTTTCTTCTGCGTCGCGATCGGCTTATGGGCTGGACTCGTCATCGGTTACACTACAGAGTATTACACGAGCAACGCCTACAGGTGAATTTGCCTCCCGTCAAATCGTCCGACGTAGAATCCTCTCACGATTTTAGTAACTTCAAGCTACTACACGCGTAATGCTCGACGCTTACTATCGAGGTATCATATTTTGCAGCCCGGTGCAGGATGTGGCCGACTCCTGCAGGACCGGCGCAGCGACGAACGTGATCTTCGGGTTGGCCCTGGGATACAAGTCAGTCATCGTTCCCATCTTTGCGATCGCCTTTGCCATCTACGTGAGCTTCAGCTTAGCAGCCATGTACGGGATCGCAATGGCCGCCCTGGGCATGCTTAGCACCATCGCCACAGGCCTCGCCATCGATGCCTATGGCCCCATAAGCGATAACGCCGGCGGCATTGCGGAGATGGCCGGGATGAGCCACAGCATACGTGAGACAACAGATGCCCTGGACGCCGCCGGGAATACCACCGCCGCCATTGGCAAGGTAACTAATTGACGGGGGATGGATTTGATTCTCAAACCAATGAGCTGACATGTTTTCTCGCCGCCTTCACTTGCCAGGGTTTCGCGATCGGGTCGGCTGCACTCGTCTCTCTGGCATTATTCGGCGCTTTCGTGAGCCGAGCGGGCATCGAGGCCGTGGACGTGCTGACCCCGAAGGTCTTCATTGGGCTGATCGTCGGGGCAATGCTTCCCTACTGGTTCTCTGCCATGACCATGAAGAGCGTCGGGAGCGCAGCTCTTAAGATGGTCGAGGAGGTTAGGCTGCAATTCAACAATATCCCCGGGCTCATGGAGGGGAGAGCCAAGCCCGACTACGCAAACTGCGTAAAGATCTCGACCGACGCTTCGTTGAGGGAAATGATTCCACCGGGCGCTCTCGTGATGCTGACTCCGCTGATCGCTGGAACCCTGTTCGGGGTGGAGACCCTGGCAGGAGTCCTCGCCGGTTCACTCGTCTCAGGCGTTCAGGTAAACACATACCGGAGACTACGACGCAATTCATCACCACCCCTCACACCAGTCATCTTCGAATTTCCTCGACATCTAATCGGTTATCTCTCGTAAGCAAACATTGATCCAGTTACGAGCCATGCCAAAATCTTCCTGATCTCTGTATTCTGCATGTTCTAGGTTGCTATCTCGGCTTCGAACACGGGCGGGGCATGGGACAATGCGAAGAAGTACATAGAGGTAGCCTCGGATCCCTTACGAATTGAATCTCTCGGGGTCATATCTCTTAGCCTGCATCGCGCAGAGACAGTTGGGATGTCTTAGTTTAAGTAAAAAAAAAAACGCAGTTACCGATCCTTCCTTAATCTTCTTTACTCGGCTTCTTATCCAGGCGGGTGCATCCGAGCACGCTAAGTCGCTCGGCCCGAAAGGCTCGGATGCCCATAAAGCAGCCGTGATCGGAGACACAATCGGGGACCCACTCAAGGACACATCCGGCCCTTCCCTCAACATCCTTATCAAGCTCATGGCTGTTGAGTCGCTGGTGTTCGCCCCATTCTTCGCAGCCCATGGAGGCCTGCTGTTCAAGCTTTTTTGAGCCCTGGAGCGACGAGTTTAGCTTAATGACAACCGTGATCGAGCCCAACAGTTCGGGGCTCGTTTTGAATCGGTTTAGACTACCCATTTAATATTTCTATTCATAGGTGTTTGACTGTGCCTCCCCCCGCTCCTGGTTCAGACCTGGCTGGGAGGGCTGGCCTGGGTATCATCGAGCCACATTGTGCTCGGTGTCTGCTTGAGAAAATTCGGAACCGGTCCACAGCTATTGCGCAGGCATAGGATCGAGACTTGACCGGTTAAGCCCATCGAACTAGATCGGGAACACGGCCGAGATGATGCTTCAGTTCACCCCGTCTGTGAATCGTATACAGTTAAAATGTATCCACGAACTCGAGGGTGATTCCAATAATTTTAACCATCGATATACCGACCTAATAAGACTCAGGCGTGAAGGATTTCCTCAGTCACATCACACGGGCCGTCAGTCGCGACTTGATGTGTGTGCATATATTATTATATTATATCAGAAAATCAGAAGAGTAGGGGCCCAGATGGCGTCTCTTGGCCCACACGCTTTGTAGCCTGCGAAGAGCTCACCGGCGGGGCCTTACGTATTCGTCGGCATCTGAAAGATTGGTACAGTGGAGACAAATAGCTCCTCCTTCCATCCATCCATCCATCCACATGAAGAGAAGATTCAATTAACAATATGACTCGAACGGATTCGTGTGTATGTTCGAATAAATTGACCGAGAGAAACTTGTACACGAATACATTGGCATGATACTCAATAGGTTCTCTATGGAAGAATTGAACTCGAACTCGAACTCGAACTAGGGGAATAAAAGAAAAGAGGCGAACGGTATCTTGAAGGTTGTACCATATGGTGCCGGTTCGTGGAGATCGGCATACAAGATCGATTGTGGCATATCAGTATATTGGAAAGGGAGCTACCAGTCGAATTCTTGTGAGTTCAACAAACGAATCATTTCATGAAAACTCACAAAAAGCGGAATAATAGACGGTTGAATCTATACTGAAACTGTTAAAGTCAAGTGGTTTAGTTGCTAGACCATTGGGCAAGCAGCCCTGAGTTCTCACTACCCGGAAAAAAAAACAAAAACAAAACAAAAAGCAGAGTCTTCCAGCTGCTCGGAGCAGAAAGGGCGACGCGATACACGAAGCCCGCTCCCATTTTCATTCCCTGCAGGCTCCTCAGAGTCCCTCTTCTCAACCACTCGCCAGCGCAGGGCAATCCTGATCTGGTCAGTGAAATGCTCATGGCAGAATTTTTTTTAAAAATAATAATAAAAAAACAGAAATCTCTGAGAACAGAACAGTACCTGCTGCCATATATTCCTCTTTTTATCTTTCCCTCTGGGTAGATTTTGATGTAACAACATTTTTTCCTGGGGTGCTGTTCAGTTCTGCCTCGAAGGACTGACCTTTTTCCTGATTCTTGGGGCAGCAAATTATCTGGGTATTTAGCCCTTGAACAGTAACTGACGAGGGGACCAAGAAATGGACTCTTTCAGGCACTTTGCTGCCTGTTTTCCCTTTATATATATGTGTGTGTGTGTGTGTGTGTGCGATTCTATATTATGGTCTCATCAATAGAGTAAATCCATCATTGCAAGAGCTTAATCTCCTGATGGTGCGAACATGGATCGGCATTGAGCTTCTGGATATCGAAGGTGCATGTCAAAAGTAGCTGATAAGGGGACCATTTTGATTTTCCCATCTCCCTAAAAGAGAAGGAAGAAGCAATCCATTATCATCTAAGCAGAAGAGCCTGAAGAAGGATGGGCCCTGTGCATACTGTGAACTTGCAGTAGATAATAATTTCCAACTCAGAATTTTAATTTTATTTTAATTTTTTAACTCATAGTACTTTTCATATACAGTAGCAGATGCACCAATCAACTTGACACTACCTTTGCTATCGTGGGTAGAAAGATTTCCGGTCTGCAAGGCTACCATTTTTCTTTTCCCAGTATGGGTAATTGGGTATTCATAAGACTTGCAGTTAAAAAAACAATCATCGAATTACTTCACATTGCTGCAAAGTTCACCGCAGTCAGACGCTTCTCCTACGCAACACACCATCACCATCATCATCACCACAGCTTGATATAACCAGACAGAGATGTTCTTCACTGCGCATTTTGATCTGAGTAGGCGAAAAGCAGAAACTGCAAGGGTAGGCTGGCATTCCCGTGTGGTCTAAAATGATGCGTTGTACAGTTTAAGGTTCTCCAAGCTTAGCCTTCGTACTTTCACTTTGAATGCTGCTGTGAATTGAGCAAAGAGATTTAAGATCATGAGAATATTGCCTGTTATTGTGACTGCCATGCTCAAACGCGGATTGACCGGAATCATTATAAATTACATGGAAGATTAAAGGAAAAAAATGATGCATAATTATCTCCTTATGGTATGGTATCAAGATATTGGTTGACTTACTAAGATAACTCGATAGACATGATTTGATATCCATTTCTCTCAAACATGATATCGAGTTCGAGTCTTATGAATGCAAAGATAATTTGTGTTACGAGAGTTTTTAACCTTGAAGGGGTGACTTAAATTAGATTAATTTAACTTAAATTAAATTAGTTATCGACCAATGAATATAATAATATTGTTGATCTTTGTTAAGGGAAATTAAAAAAATATATGTATATATATAAACTGGAATTTTGCTAGACTACATTTTAATTCCTCATAAAGATGTCACAATCAGTGGAGCCTATCTCAGGAGCTCTCCCCCACAATCTCAATCTCAATCCCAATCCCAATCTCAATCTCCATTCCCTTACTTTATGTCATTATCTCAGGTGACACCCCTGACCCAAAGCTTTAGGGCTTACATATCTTCCTAACAATGGTTGGGTGGCAAACTCCATTCGGGTATGATATTCTACCTCCTAACAAATTGGATCTTGGCAAATCTACCATTAAAGTATGGACAAGCAACATCAGTCCCACGGCTCCCCCAACAGACCCCATGTCATCTCATGGCCCATGCCCGTCTCCCTCGGCTCATCATCGACACAACGAGATACGACAAACGAGATCCTCACTCATGTCAAGTGGCTCCAGAGGTGCCACGAATGGGGCGCTCGACGACGTAGGGGCCGGCCGGCCGGCCGGTCACTTCTCCCTTTTATCGCTAATACATGTCCCGGTTGCCATCCTATGTAGGCAAGAGCATATGCATGGATTAGAGGATGGGACAGGGCCAGCTTGAGTAAAACCATATGTGATTTGTCTATTCTTGATATAGGTCCTCTCTCTTCACCTAACACATGTACTCACTGTCGCCCAAGGTCCCAAGCCATGTGGATCTCCAGTGTGGACCTAAGGATAGCACCAAGGGAGCTGAGCTGTTCCCTCAATGTAGTATGTAGATAGATAATCCCGGGCTCGATCCGGCAGGCTTCCGCAATTACCAAATGCAGTAGTTTCAGCCCCATAACCAATAAATGAAGGTTAAGATTTTCGTTAATTTGAGGATACGGATGCAAACACATCAGATTGTGACCGAACGTTACAGTTTTTCAGAGGGAACTGGGAATTTCTAGCTGAGTAGAGATGGCATAAGCCCATGAGGATGAATAAGAGACACATCAGGTCTTCCCTACCCAACATAAAAAAGAAGGATAACATCTTTCCTGATGGATAAGTAAATACTACAGGGGGGGATCTGATTTGACCCAAGAAAGTCCAAGAAAAGTAGATCTATA
The DNA here is from genome assembly GCA_900006705.1 of Sonneratia caseolaris. Classification (NCBI taxonomy): domain Eukaryota; kingdom Viridiplantae; phylum Streptophyta; class Magnoliopsida; order Myrtales; family Lythraceae; genus Sonneratia; species Sonneratia caseolaris. Next base: position 906,358 of record CXYZ01011466.1, read on the forward strand.
CAGTTTCATTAATTCCTCGTTTCTAATCTCCCCCCGCCAAGAACAGCAGCAGATCTCTTTCATTTATCTCGACGAGACGGGGTTGAGGGCTCGGGCGAACCCGTTCATGGCGCGGTAGCCCTTCGAGCTGAACCCCAAGCAGCCGAGGAGACCCTGCCGGTAGGGAAGAAAAGTCCTCTTCCTCAGCTCCTCGGCCTGCGCCCTGTTCGCGGTGTAATGTAGCTCGTGGGGCGAGGGCGGGACCCGCCTCTTGGCCGCCCCGTTAACGGGCTTCCCGGGCTTCTTCCCAGCGTTCCTCTTCAGCTTGTCGGGATCAGGGGCACCGGGCGGGATGGGCTGTTTCTCTTTTGAGGCTGAGCTGGTGCTGGGCCTGGTCTTCTCCTTGGCCGGGGAGAAGGAAATCGTGGCCCAGAATTTGTTGTTGCTTCTTCCTTCGCTCTTGCTCCGTAAGAAGTCCTTCAGGAATACCCATCTCTTCGAGCTCCTCCCGGCGGAGCTCGACCGTGAAGAAGAGGCTGACACGGAGGAGGTCCCGTTGGAGTTACTCTCAGAAGCTTCTGATGAGAGAACTTCGATCTTGGAGATGTCCTGCTCCTGATCGATCACCTGGAGAGGATTCTTGTCATCGACATTCCACTCGAAAGGCAGGCTCCGCAACGGGGACATGGATCTCGTTCTCCTCCTCAGGGACTTGTCCCTAAGCCTCAGATCCCTCCCCCTGTTGCCATCCATGGCCCCAAAATCAGAGATTTTCGGGTCGTCCTCGTCCTCTGTGTCCATATCCGGTAACGGGGCAAGCACCTGCGGCCGTTCCAGGTGCGTAGAGAGCTTCATAGGCCGAATCTTGCCATTGAGGAACAGCTCGTCCGCCGAGCTCATCCACCCTGTCTGACCGGACCCAGACGGCCCGAACAGCTCGAACTCGAAGGAAGACGAGGAGGTAACAGCAACATTGCTGTTGTCGGGAGGCGAAGAGGGAGCGGAGAGCAGCTTCACGGCTCCTGAGGTGAGGGTGAAGTGCATTGGGCTCGCCGGCGCGCTGTAGTAGTATCCGCCCCCGAAGGGCTGTCCGCGGCCGGGGCTGGAAGGAGCACTGACGTAAGGGGTCGAGCAGTTGCTGTCGAAATCTTCGAATGAGAGGTTCTGGTGGTGGGTCTCTGTGCTGAAGTTGGCTGCCTCCTCGCCATCGTTGAAGCTCGGAGCTTCAAGATCCATTTCCATTCCCTGTCTACCTCCCTCCTCCTCCTCCTCCGTTGCTGCTTATGCTGCTCTGTAAGCAATGCAGAGGATGATGACGACGACGATGCGACACAGAGAGAGAGAGAGAGAGAGAGGAAAAAGAGCAGTGAGAGAGAGGCCTGTGAAATAATCAGAAGAAGAAGAACGTAGTGCCTTTGTTTCCCATTTTTTTAAATTAATGCGAATCCTCTTTTATTTTAAAATATCCATGTTGTCCGTACGATATGCAAAAAATATATTGATATTTTTTTTCAAAAAATTACCAATATAAATTTACATAGTTTTAGTCTAAGTGGATGTTTAGGGATTATTATAAGTCAATCTTTTCTGTATCCATCTTATTTTTAGACTTTTTATTCTTATTTATAGTAAAAAAAGTTATATTTATTTTAGTAATAAGTACCAAAGAGAAAATAAATATTTTAAAGTAATAAGATTCTAATTAAGGTCTAATGAATAAATTTTAAATAATTCTTGAATTTGAATATGACAGCCACTAAAATTTACGATTAAATCCTGATTTAGCCTATATATATATATATATATATATTAATCGAGACGTGTTAAACATTCAAAACTTGAGGTGGTAATGCCAAATTCCGCAGACCCGAGCTCTCAGTGCATGCCTAAGCTGAGGAGGTCGACGAGGTCACTGTCGAGGAGCATGAAAGCAGCCGGTCAAGTGCCCAAAACCACAGCAGGCCAGGTAAGGTTCAGTACGGCAATCGAATTACACGATCCAAAATTTCACCAGTGGAAAACCTTAAGAAATGACTGTGAAATGGAAGTGCTCGTGCGGTGAAGCAAAGCCTACTCTTTCTGCAGGTGGATGCCGAAGCTCGTTATTTAATTTAATCGAAAGTGCATTTTCATCTTATTGTAAGAGATGCCACAGAGAGAAGAAGAAGAAGAAGAAGAAGAAGAAGAAGAAGAAGAAACTCGTCGAGTGCGTGAACTTCAACGACTCTCCAGTTTCACGCTTTGACTTAGCATCTGACCCACACGGGGTTTTAAAAACTAGATTGGACCGGTTGGTTTGATCCAAACCGATCATTCATCAAATTTAATTTTT
>CXYZ01011466.1:920483-941775 GCA_900006705.1 Sonneratia caseolaris
TTTATACTTGGCACCATAGATTTAATAAAATTGGTTATTTAAAAAAAATAAAGACATTAATTTTTGATATACTCAAATCCAAAAGCACCTTTAATAAGAAGAAATCAATAATTCTTGAAACTGAAAATAAGAAGAAAAAAAAGAATTTGAAAAAAGGCTCACCCTTTTTTTTTCTCCCAGAAATGGACATTATTTAATTCGTACATTGTGAAATTAGCATAATTTGTATAGGGGTTTCTTAACCATTTATTATTAATTAAGAGAGCACATGTATTGAGGCCCAAAAAGAGAGAGAGAGAGAGAGAGAGAGTGCATGTACATGGACAGGTCCAGCCCAATCAGAAGCCACTCCGGACCACAGTAGGCCCCTATGTGGGTCGGATCAGACTCGGGTCGACTACTAACATCGGCCGGACCAAAACCTACCATTCCAGTTCCAGACAACAAGCATTAGACATTCTACTACAGTTATTAAAATCAGACTGAAATTGAGCGGTAGGATCTATTCGATTGGGAATCGAGAAGCTAGGTATGATTTTTACTTAATCAGTCCAAATGTACACACTCTAAATCTTGTCAAATTCATTTAAATTTGCAAAATTCTAGTTTAATCATCAAACATGATTGAATTGAGATCGAATCGAGTAAATTAAAAATTATTAAAAAAAGCACAATCAACTTAGGTATCTATTAAAAAATAATATTTTATTTTATTAAGTTTAAATATATTCTATTTATTAAAATTTAATATTATAATAAATACTTAAAAATTTAAAATTATAAATTGATGTTGGATGTATGATATTGAAAATTATGAAATAATGAAATATTAACGGTAATTTAGAAAAAAAGAAAAAGAAAAAATATGCAGTGGGGAAGACAAATTCCTTAGATTCGATTCGACACGAAACCTGAGGCGAACGATTACGTGTCCAAGATCTCCTCTCACAGGCGGAATCCAATGGCATCCGCCGTAAATTCTCACCATAGTCAGTGTCAATCGACTGATCACCAACCGAAAAATATCTCCTGCCACGTCGGATTTCCCTCTGATTCTTTATTATTAACATAAATATAGAATATAACTCATAACCTTAAAAAAAAGTAACCAAAAAAAACTTACCACAATAGTCTCTCTTTTTTTATTTTTAAAATTTTCATCTGTCTGTTCGAGTCGAACTCTAATTAGTAGAGAAATTGGATTTTTGTATATTAATAATATAGAAGATAATTAATAAAAAAAATATGAAGTTTCCTAAATCTCTCGAAGTTTCTTTACCCTCTCTCCGTGCGTCTCTATCTCCAGCTTCGAGTCGGAGGAGAAGATATTTCTCTCTCTCTCTCTTTCTCTCTCTCTCCCCCCTCCGTCCACTCTTTTCCCCTCTCTAAGAAGTTCTCCGCCTCAAACCCAGCGCAGGTCCCTGAGCACCTCCTTCCCTTATACTCGTCGGCTTGTCCCTTCTCCATCCATGGGGTTGTGATCTTCTTCCACGAGTTGTGGGGGGGTCTTTGTCGCATCCGTGTTGGAAACTGAGATCCGGCGACATGGATCGTGGGGGAGGATCCAGCGGCGGATCTTGCTACTACTCTGTTCTTGGGCTCCGCAAGGATGCCGCTTTCTCTGACATCAAAGCCGCTTACCGTAAGCTTGCGATGGTATGCTACAATTCCTGCGCCTGCTCGATCAATCTATGTGTTAAGTCTGCGAGGAGTTCGAAATTTGTGCTTCTTCTGATTTTTTGAGCTTTTGTCCCCTTTTTTTCCCTGTTCTGTGCGTGGAGAAATGGCATCCGGACAAATGGGTGAAGAACCCGCAGGTCGCCGGAGAAGCCAAGCGGCGGTTCCAGCAAGTACAGGAGGCTTATTCCGGTAATGCATTAATCAGATTCTCCTAGTTTTTGACGCCGTTACTTGCACTTCACCCCGTGCATGTAGCATTATCTAACGGACGTTCTTGCATCTGTTGCCGTTGCTCAGTCCTCTCCGATCAGGGTAAGAGGTCGATGTATGACGCTGGGCTACACGATCCGCTCGACGAGGAAGACGAGGTTTGTAGAGTAGATGAGCACGCTGCTGTCTGGCGTAAAATGCCGTCGTTTGTCGGGAAGCGCTTAAACGGCGGCGTTTCAGCAGAAACTCTCTCGACGCATTTTTACTTTTCTCCAATAGAAGATTTCCCTTTCTGTTGAATTAATAAACAAAGAAAGCAAATTGAGTTCCATGCAAGTCTTATATCATCTGATCCCTTGATTATATGTGCGAATGCTTTGATTAGGACTTCTGTGACTTCATGCAAGAGATGATCACGATGATGAACAGCGTGAAGGATGAGGTGAGCAGCCCTTTTTTTTTATCCAGAAAATCAATGGGACCGAGCTGAATTGCCCACAAAGGATAATCCAGTGATCAAGCTGGTCCTTTTAATTTGTTTTAACTGGGAAAATGATCGCAGGGAGATAGTTTTGAGGACCTGCAGAGGATGTTCGAGGAGATGGTTGGCGGAGATGCAGTCGGACTAGACCGGACAACCCACAAGAGACAGCGTGTGAACGTAGCAGCAGGGTGGGGCAGCTCCCGTCAACGACCGGAGGCCGCCACAACGCACATCTCCGGCCCTCAACGAACTGTAAAGTCTTAATCTGCCTTAATCTTTTCCCGTACAGGGAGAGGGAATGACCCAATTGAGAGATTGAACGACTTTAACTTGGGGGAAAGATTGGAATTTTAGGGCGTTAGGTGACTTGAACTTGAAATTGGCCTTCTGGCGATCAATCAATCAATAACAAAGCTGGGATTTGGTTGAATATTTCGTGTTGTTATGGTTTGGTCTTGTTTTATATCGTGATATTAATCATCCTGGTGATAATTTCTAGTGATGTTACTGTGGCGATCCTCCTCAATACTCGTGAATTCAATTCTCCAAATTTATAGATTTGTCTATATGCCCCAGCCGTTTCGGTTCTAGAGAGTCATATGCTCCCGACTGCTGGAGATTTTCGGCTGGGCAAAGCTAGAAGGGTAAGCCTGCTGAGCAGGCCGTGGTCAGAGAAAAGGACACTCTGGAGTCGACCCGGGCCATGTACGAGCGGTGGCGACCCTGTGGAGGAGGCTGGTGGTGGCCGTAGGTGATTCTTCACCGCCTCCTCCCTCCTATTTGTAATTTCGGGCCAGTTTAATTTATGGGCCTACTGGAATCCCAAAGGAGGCCCGGCCGATTTAATAAGCCCATGGACTGCTATCGAGAAGATTACTGGTAATTAAAATAAAATAAGCGGGATGGTTGAGGGTTCCATGGGTAAAAATATGTTGGAGTAATGTATTATTTAGGAACTTTACCTCCACCTGTTTGGATAGATACTGACCGAAATTTCATTTAATTGAAAATTATTAAATTTATGAATATTAACTTACATGCGAAATCCGGAGTTTGCCACGTGGGCGGTGCCCCACCTCCGGTGGCACGACACAGTATTTGTTTTTGCTAGCCAGCGGTTGTCTACCCGGATTCCGGAAACACACTCGAGGGGTATTTCCGTCAGTGCGCCTTGCCATCCGGGATTTTCCCAAGAAGCCCACCGGCCCGGCCGTCACAGGGGCTCACAGCTCGGCTCCGGCCCGTTAGTATAAGAGGGTAACCTTATAAGCCTTTTTATTATAATTTAATATTTAAGAAATATAATAAAAATATTTAAATAATAAATCGCCTTACCCATAGTTCAATTTTTCGGTGTGTTATCGTGAGGGTACATATCCCTCATATCCCTATGTTTCCCTATCGTCTTCTACACTTCTATTGATTGGCGGTGCTGTCGGTTCGTTATTACGCCAATCGATACATACACTCTCACGGAGGCGCTACCGCCGTTGTCCAAAACCGCCTCTCTCTCTCTCTCTCTCTCTCCCTCTCTCTCTCTCTCTCTCTCTCTCTCGGAGCACGGTTAGCTTCTAGCCGTAAGATTCCTCTCTATTCTCATTCTCTGCCACTGCTCCGTGCTCTGTGCCTCTCGTCATCCCTCCGCTCTCTCTCTCTCTCTCTCTCTCTCTCTCTCTCTCTCTCTCTGTGTCAGAGGGTTGTCGGTCATCACAACTCATGCGGCTGCGACGGCGGCGGCGGTGATGATTGGCTTGTATTGTTAACTTGCCCTGGCCTTTCTCTGCTCTTCGCTTGTCTTTCTCTTCCATGCCGCTGCTCCGGAACTCTCTCTTGTACTAAGTTCCTATTTGCTTCCTCTCTGTCATCTTCAAGCTCCCAAGCCGATTCCTTGTAACTCAGTTCACGTGGTGAGTTCCATCAAACATTTCAGCCACGACATACCGTTCTTTCCTCCTCCTTTCTTGTTGAGATTCACATGTATAGAGTCTATTAGTTATGATTCTTTTTTTTTAATATATTCAGGAATTGACGAGCTCCGAAGAAATGAATGGCGAGAATGCCAGTAAGAAAGTGGTGACGAACAGCAGCAGCAGCAGCAGCACAAAGTGTTGTGCTGATTGCAAGACCACCAGGACACCTCTCTGGCGAGTTGGGCCTTCTGGTCCCAAGGTAAATTTATGCCCCTTAGCACCCTCCTCTTTCATTCGCTTCTGGGTCACCCTGTTTTCCGGTTCTTTCTTTTGTTCGGTTTTGTTTACAGCTGACTTGATTGATTGAATGTGGGTGATCTGATCGCCTCTCCTACCCTGTTTAGTTAATCGTTCTGAAATCTAAACTACTCATTAAAGTTTTCTGGGTCTCTCTCCGTTTTATGCGGCTGCTTTCTTCACTCTAGTTCTTGGGTTTTCATTGGATTTTCTGAACGAAAGCTTCATCTCCTAACTCCATTTTCATCGCAGTACTCTTTACCCTTTCTTTCTTCTTTTTCGCTATGATCTATGTTCATGGACTTCTCTAAGTCGTGATCCGGGTTCTTTCGTTTCCAGTCGCTGTGCAACGCATGTGGGATCAGATACCGGAAGAGGAGGGTGTCGGTCGGATCACCACAGCCGGCAACCTCGCCGGACAGAAAACGCGAGAGACCGCCCCAGCTTCAAGTTCCAGTTGACCGAGCAGGAGGGTCGGACGCGGGGAAGGGCCTGAGCGAGACGGTGAGGATGTCCCTGGTGTTGATGGGCGAGGATCTTGTGATCCAGGGGGAGAAGAAACAGAGGTGCCTGAGGAAGAGGAAGCTGTGCGAGGAGGAACTCGCCGCCGTATCCCTAATGGCGCTATCCTGTGGCTGTGTCTTCGCTTGAGACAGCAATACAGTACTGACTACTACTCTTTCAGGTTTAGGTGAATCAAAATATAAATGTCCATAGCCATTGAGGTTTCTGAGTTCCTCGATGAAAGCCCTTTTTGGAATCTTAGGAAGGAGAATATGTCTCTCTCTCTCTCTCTCTCTCTCTCTGTATTAGGAAGATCACGATGTATGGTGTAAATACAGAAATGGGACTGGAGTAACTTGTCATCTTTCTGGAGGCGCCCACCACACCACCAACACCCCCCACCCCCGCTACGCCCTACCGGAATTTGGCCCATGCTCTGACCCGTGCGGGGGCGGGTGACCCAAATGTAACATTTGATAGCTTGATGCATCTGCCATCCTATCAACTCCGCCTTCTTGATGTTACCCATTTCCTTCTCCAACTGGATGGAGTCTATGAAAGGGGAAAACAATTACAGCACATGCTGTCACTGAGAGTGAATCTCAAAGATCTCTCGCTTGTTGCGCTAACCAACTCAGCTATGGAAGCAACTGTTGAGACACAACTTGTGGAGGTGAGATTGAACATAAATGCGGGCACTTGAAATGCCGAAGTCGCTGAGTAGAAATGCCATTTTTATTTACTCGTGTGTCAAACCGTCGCAAGTGAGGCTGATGATTCTGATGGACATTTGGAGACTTCTGTCAGGGCTAAAGTTGGAAAATCAAAGGGTATACATACATTGCCATAAAATTTGTCCACCAAATGTTTGAGCCCTAAATTCAATAAATTCAAATATTTTGGATAAAGTAAATTTATAACTATAAGAATTTTATTTATTATGTAAACACTTTGACTTCTTTGTGGCGATTTTTACGAGGACCTGCTTGGTTGATGTAGAATTTTCCCTGTGTGTCACGGAATCAATCCCCTTGAAATGGGGGAATTGCCTTTCTCCTGGATGACCTAATGGGTAAAAGTCAAGGAATGAAAATATCCCAACGCATGATCAAACCCACCTGCAACAACAGTCTGCCGCCTGTCAGCCGGCTGACTGCCAGACCCAGAAGTGCTAGACCACCGCAGGAGGGCCGCCATTCGGTCCAAGGAAACACCATAACCCGGTCACTATACTGCCAAGATCAGTCACTATACCTCCTGCTGTTGGCCTTCCAAGTAGCCCTCACCTACAACCTCTGCCACAAGCCGAGCCTTCGAGATACGTATGTCACATGCTAACCATGCAGTAGGAGGAACCACGCTGATCACTCCGGAGATGAATAAGCTCATAAATATTAGTCAGTAACCGTAAATCTACAAGAAACATCCTCTCCAGCCGAAACAAAACAGTAAATGTCGATAATCGTTAGTTCATACAAAAGAATCACGGTGAGGTTGGGAGGGACCCTTGATGTTTTACTAGTGTTTTACCCTGGCCATGGGATTATAGCCACCATTTTTTTCCCTTCCCGAGTCGCAACTTGCTCCCATTGCGGATGAAGCAGGAAGGAATGATGCATGAGCAGGAAGAGTATCCACCACAGTTGTCTTCCGTGACGTGAGAATTCTAGGAGTGGGAGGCAGAGAATGAAAGGCTACGGATGATCTCCACGGATCAGCTCACAAGAAAATCTCCTTGAAAATCAGAAGAACCAACATGACAAAGCACATCATCACTAATACAGTCGCGCACTTCACCATTACCCCCTGCTTTTGGGATCTCTCCGCCTGTATTTTTCATGAACAATGTGCTTACTCGAGAAAGATAAATAGACACCCATATATGTAAAGAGTGAGTTTGTGTGCAAATGAACCTTTTGCAGTTGTTTCAGTCCCTTCTCCACCGTGGATGCAACGTTCTGAATGTTGTGGTCTATCCTGTCAACAATAGTGCCCTGCTCGAGCAAACAATTAACATTTGCTCAATGGGTTGAACGAAGTTCCAGAAATTTGAGTTTTCGTACAGAGTGCACCGTCTTACTTGATCTATCACGAGAAATGAAAGATCCTTCATAATCTCTGCTAGCTCATTCACTGATTCCACAACCTAGGGAGAACACCAGGAGATCGAAAAATTACAAACAGCCCCTAGCTTCAGTGGATGAAACGACGCTCGCTTAAAGAAAAATGTTTGCAGGTCGAGAATGTTTGCTTACTTGTTGGATTTCACGTTCCCTTTCTGCTGCAATCGCATCGCTTTTCTTCAACCTAGCCATTTGATGCTCACTGAACCCCTTAATATCATTTGTACAGCTTATGTCATTGTGGCAGGTGATAAACATGTAAACCTCAAATCATTTACTCTTGAAAAAAAAAAGACTTTTTGGCTCATGAATCAGTTTGACTTCATGGAAGATGAATCAAGAAAAGATAAAGATGAAGAAAACAGCAAGCGTACCATGTCATCCAAATCATCATTGTCCGTCGTAGACCTGCTGCCGTTTAAGTTTATCTCAAAATCAACTCCATCTTGACCCTACCTCATGAATGACAGATGGTAAGCATATTTTACGAATATTTGCATGGTCCAAACCTTTCAACTACAAACATTTCAAGAAAGAATGGCATTTATGGAAGGACTCCTCAATGTGATATCCATGGGGAGAATTCAGTCCCACCTCCTTTAGCTGTTTGAGACGCTTCAGATAAGCCGATTGTTTCTTACGGAGTTCAACTGACAGGCCCTGCAACTCAGTTGCAAGAGATCTCTGCAAAGTAAGATGGGAAGGATGAAAGCCATCAAGCCTGCTCCTTCGAAACCAATTTGTCGCATGCATATTCTATTGTGATCCTTCTGCCTCAAGCAACTGTCTCGTTATATTTTGGAACAAATAAATTCAACAAAACATTGACAACTTACCTGAAGAAGCACTAAGAGAACAAGGAAAGAATGCACTAAGAAAAATATCTTCAAGAATAGTGGGTTTCTCATCAAACTGCAAATCTTTATAACAGCAGGATACTAGCAAAAATGTTGATGTGCCATTACTACCGTGGGACAGGTTAGCTATTGGACTCTACCTGTACATTTTTCCTCAGATTGGAGTCCTCGGAAGGCCCTGGAGAATTTAGTCTATGCAAATTCTTGTCAGATCTTCTAATGAGATCAGTTATTTCTTGTGTAAGAGCCTCAATCAGGCCCTGATCTTCTTTGCCATCTCCAAAAGAAGGCATCAGAGCGTTGGCATGAGCCTTGCCTAGCTCAACCATCTTTATTCGTGCACGTTGCACATTTGCTGCTATTTCTTCAGAGAAATCCACCCAAGCTGGTGGAAGACCCACCGTGAGTGCTCCACTACCACTGCAAAGAAAGCAAATTTCACCTTTTTTTATCTGCAATCAAAATTATATTACGACTATGAAACTATCTACAAGCAAATCCTGGGATTTGCAAGCTTCAAAGGGAACAATATCACGTGACGCCACCGCGTAGGCAGTCATAATCAGCCATCGTCCAAGGAAGACAGTCAATCATATAGTTGGAGCGTCTGATGAGGCAGAAAGTGAAGCAACAAATTTCCGTTCATCAATGAAATAAGTACATCCCACGCACTCGCGCAATTCTTCCGGCTCTTCCATTGAGCTGGCAAATTGGAAACGCGATCAACATTCAGTGGAAGAGATTGCAGTGCACCACAGATGCCCGATGAAGGACCCAATTCTACTTCTCGAGAAGATCCCTGTTATAAACATATCGAGCGATCGTCGACATGCACGTCGAGCGTGCACTACAATCAACAGGATCTATTTTCATCGGAGTATACATGTACCGGAGAGAGCAGAGAGATACCTAGAATAACCGGGATCGTCAGTGCGAAGACGAGCGTAAGAGCGAGTCTGCTTCGCGATAGAAGAGCCAACCATTTCCAACACCGGTCCGCCGGCGGAGCCCCGCGATGAGCTCGACGGGGGTCGGACGGTCTTCAGTGAGTCCCTATACTTCCTGTACACCAGAGTCCGATTTCGCGTCGCCATTGGAACACGATGAAATGACAATCCGAGAGCTCCAATCACATAGGGATCTTTCGTTCGTGTTCAAGAAATCGAATCTGGAGGATGCCAGAGTAACCGAAGCTCCGAGCGCAGGAGTTCGTTAGAAGAATATTCACTCAGGCCTGCCATCATGGCGGACCTAAAGATGGTGCGGTGGCCCCGTGTTTCGGGTGTAATTATTATTAATAGGGAAGGATTGATACATAGGAAATTTTATTATAATTAAAATTTTTGGTCCATCAAAATAATTTATAAATATAAATTTTTATATAGGAAATATAAATTATTTAAAAAAAAAATCACATACACCGCTGAAGCAAGCCGAATCAATGATTCGGCGAACCGTGTTATATTGGTTGAGGTCATACGGAGAATTTTTATGCAGTTGAATTTATAAATTAAGAAAATTGAAATAGATAATAATAATGGAGAAAATGAAAATAATAATAATAATAATAATAATTCGGGAAAAGAGACTCCGCTTCGGTGGAAATCAACCGCAGAAGACGAAGACAACCCATTTTCCTTTCTCTCTATCTCTCTCTCACCATCTCTAAGGACTCGGCCGAACCCCGAAACTCACCAGTCGTTAGGATTACTAATTTCCAGCTCATAGTCTAAGATCGGGCCAAGGTCTGTCGCTTCGGATCCCATTCCGTGACTGCCTCGCGCTTTCGCTTGGTCTTTGGGGGTGGTTTCTGAGCTTTGAGGATCCATGGATGCTGACTCGTGGAGCGCCCGCCTCTCTTCGGCTTCGAGGCGATACCAGTCGTCACTTCAATCGCGATCCGGTGAGCCCATCATTTCAGCTATTTCTTTCTTAACGGGTTGGTAGCTTGAGGTGCCAAAAAAGAAGAGGGGTTTTTTTTTAAAGGAAATTCCTGTATTGGAGAATGCCATTTGCTGATTGTCCACAGTAGACAATCACATTGGATTTGCTTTGATTAAGTCGATGCAAATGCTACCTTTTGTTTTTTTTTTTAATTATGTGCTGGATAATCGAGGAAATGAAGCAAACTGTGGGGGGAAAAAAGGTAATTTTGTGATCAGTGGAGCTCGTTCGTTTGTACTCTGCCCCTTTTATCATAGAGAATGTTAAGTTCCAATTGCTTTATCTGGCGGAAGTAATGCTAGTTTCCCTGCTAAGGATGACCATGAAAACGCAGATATGTTCATGGGATTTGAAGAAATTGATGGAGACGATGATGTAAGAGAGGAGTTCCCATGCCCATTCTGCTCAGAATGTTGCGACATTGTGGGATTGTGCTGTCACATTGACGAGGAGCACTCTATGGAGGCGAAGAATGGGGTATTGTTTGACCCCCACTATTTGTATCTTCTCCTTTTCATATTTCACAAGCGCATGGATGTGTATGATGATATTAAAACGGATGCAGTTCTTTGTAACTCATCTTACAAATTCATGCTATGAGATCCGGTCTACTGGGACAAAGAGTATGGCATCAGCGCAAATATGTTACATTCTGAGCAGTCAAAACTGATAGTTATATTTAATCAAGCTTTGCTTTCTTGTTTCCTTGAGCTGTTACTCTAGGCCTTGCTGCAGTTCACATGCAGTTCGCATAGAACAGAAATATACCTCTTAATTTTTTTTTTATCCACCCATAAAGAATCATTAGTTAAATTTTGCAGTATTCAATTCCTGGTGGCAATTCAGACTATCATCTCAAGGGTGAACTCTAGAAGGGAAAAGGAAACTAAGAAAAGAAGTTAAAATATTTGTAAACGGAATAGATCTGATGTTATGCTTGTGACGTTATGTTCTAGCTTTCTAGGCCTGACCTTTCGGCAATTTGGTGTAATGGTCACATTCCATGGACGTGTTTTTACCAGGCAAACCCTTCTCAGCTAGTCTAAGTAGTATCTGCGTGAAACTCGTTTTGTAGGATAACTGAATTTTGGAAAATTGAAAAGCAATGTTAACACCTAAGCGGCATCAACTTTCTTTGTTTATTCCACTGGTGCTGGAGATTCTGAAAGTCTTCTTAAGCTCATATTTGACAAGTTTTATATGTGCTTTAAGAAAAAAAATTATTGTTGTCTTGCCGTGAATGGTATATAAAGATATGTAGCTGAGCCTTTAACTTTTTCTTATACATTTTGGGGGTTAAAAATAAGAGAAGGTATTATCTTTCTATGACTTGTCAATTCATCAGTTTGATTATCTCATGATTAGATTATTATGTTTGCAGGTCTGTCCAATTTGTGCCACGAGGGTGGGGATTGATATGGTTGCTCACATAACCATTCATCACGGAAACATCTTCAAGATATCCTTTCTCTTGAATCGTTTCCAATTACATGGTGAAAGATGAATACATTGTTTTATATGTTTGTCCGTAATTGCTGTGAGATCTCTTCTTGCATTCTATCCATAACTGTGACATTCACTTCTTCCAGTGGAAACTACTGATCAATCTTCAAATTTTCTTACAAACACTAGCTTTGTTACTAATGCATTTGCCCTGATTATCTTTTATTTCTAATGCCAGATTATTGGGAATAGGTTTTTGCCTATATTATCTCAAAACACAGTCATTATACGTAATTGTTCAATCATGTGGGATGATTAAATTTGTCAGGAGACCTGTGTTCTAGAGAGTTTGTGAAAGATGATCTAAAGATGTGGCATTGGTTTTCTTTATCTGGAGCTTTTCTCTTTGTATCCCGTGTTATTGTTTGTGCATAAATTTAAAGTCTGTATACTCATTCCCCTCAACACATGATGTTCTGATGTTTATTTCTATAAAGAACCAGTCATGTGGAATGTCAATCATTTCAATCTTTTCCTTAACAAGTGTTTACATGCAACGCAAGAGGAAATCACGCAAAAGCGGATCTCATTCTACATTCTCTCTGTTGAGGAGAGAACTGCGGGAAGGAACTCGACAGTCCCTTTTTGGGGGGTCCTCCTACATGGTTTCCTTGTCTAATGCAACACCAGATCCACTATTGTCATCATTTATCTCACCTATGACTGATGACTTCAGTAGCTCACCACCTCAGATTCTGAGTGAGACAAGCTCAGCTAAGAAAATCTTGGATGAGAAAGTAGCTGAAAGGTACACTTATATTGCTTAGATCTATCATTCTTTTCAGTTTTCCAGCTGTCCTCTCCAGCCTTTTAAAAAAATCATGAATCTTTGTTTTGCTTTACTGGTAGCAATCTGCCCAAGTGTAATATAAAATAGCATGCATTGTTTGAGGTAGGTTTAAGTGTCTCCATATTTGCTAGTATTGATGTCATGTCAGATCTAGGTTGGGCGGGCATCAAGCTGGAGAAGTAGTGGTAGAAAGCTTTTGTTAGTTGTATGAATGAGTGAAGTCTTTCATGATGATAATTGCCCTGAGCATTTGGTGTCTTTGGATCTACAATTTCTTACCTCAGAACTATCTTTTAAGTCAATAGGATGCAACTCTGGGGCCATTTTTCCTTAAACCAGACAGGAAAGGATGCATTTCAATCTAGTGACACAGTTCTTTTCTATATCTTAGAGCCGTCTCCATAGTATTTCTCAAATAATTTTCTGGTATATGGTGACAGAAATGTTCAGTCGACTCCGTTGTCGGTGAAGGATCAGGAGGAAAGGGCAAAGAGAAGCGAGTTTGTGCATGGACTACTGCTATCAACCATCTTCGACAAAGATTTGTGAAGAATGTGATAGATGGGAAGATAGCGTGAGAGAAAGTGAGCAGAGAGAATTTGAGAAGGCCACTGCAATGGTGAGTTTCGAATCCAAAACCCGAGAGTCCCTCTCCATCCCCCATGTATTATGGTGCCTGTTTGTATCTAAATGTATTAAATGAAGCGTGGAATGCTCATGTCTGTAGGAATTAGTTGTAATGCAGACAAACCGAGTCTCAGGGCATGAAACAAGTTCCCAAATCTCCCACTCTTTGTAGGTCATGGGCCATTTATGAATTTAGTAAGACGGAACATAATTTCTTTCTAGTGAAATTACTATGGCACTGATCCATACTCCGTACAGAATCATCATCAATTACATAACTGTTTGTCTGGTCAAGTGCTGCTGCAGTCGCAGCCTTTATGTTTCCACTATTATTTTGGTAAAGCCGATGCAAACAATTCTTATGCATCATCTTGATGCATAATCGACTTGAAAGGTTAAGATTTGGCCATTTATGTCTGCGGGGCGGGGGCGCTCTCTGCCATCTCTTCCGCCTCTCACTTGGCCGCAGGGTTGGATGCCTTCCGGGAGAAGTTCTCTGGTCGCAACCAAACATCTGGCAAAACATTTCGATTGTTATCGTACTTCCGCGGGACCCAGTCGAGGCGAAATTGGTGTTCTTCGATCTCGTGGGGCAGGCAAGAGAAGCGAATAAGGAGGAGGCGTATCAGTTTCACAAGCCGCCAGCAAAAAAAAAGAAAGCATGACTTGCTAACTGGAGAGAAGCATAAACGGGAGTAAATTCTGCGACTGAAAAGTGAATCCTTCCTTCGCAACCAAACAATCCCATCGTTCTACGCCCTCTTGCCTCCCATTTTAACAGGCATTCGCACATCCCGTTTCTCCTCGTCGAAAATGGCGTCGTTGAAGTTCGCCTTCCTGGTCCTCCTCGTCCTTCTGCCCTCGATCAATGCTTCGAACCCAGGGTCTTCCTCGAAAGAACAGGCTCTAGACTTGCAGCTTCTCCTTTCTCGAGCTTGTAACGGGGTGGACAACTGGGACACCTGCTTCTCGAACGTCAACCGGGAGCTCGAAAACATTGGAGGCACCCCGAACTCGGCATCTATCCTCAGCGCTGCCCTCAGTGCCACCCTCAACGAGGCGAGACAGGCGATTCAAACGATCACGAGTTTCACTGCCCTGTCAATGAACTACCGTGAGCAGGTTGCGATCGAGGACTGCAAGGAGCTGCTCGACTTCTCTGTGTCTGAGCTTGCCTGGTCCTTAGGCGTGATGAAGAGGATCCGAGAGGGTGTCGACAATGACCGCTACGAAGGCGACCTCAAGGCCTGGCTCAGCGCTGCACTGAGCAACCAGGATACTTGCCTCGAGGGTTTCGATGGCACCGATGGCCGTGTCGCGAGTTTCATCCGGGGCAGCTTGAAGCAGGTCAATCAGCTGATCGGCAATGTGCTGGCTCTGTACGCTCAGCTGCACAGCCTACCCTTCAGACCACCCCGAAACAGCAGAGCCAGCAAAGACAATACGAGCTTCCCCGAGTGGATGACCGAGGGAGATAGAGGACTCATGAATTCTAGCCCGACCCAGATGCACGCAGATGCAGTCGTGGCACTGGACGGAAGCGGGCGCTACCAAACAATCACCGAAGCCATCAACGAGGCCCCGAGTTACAGCAACAGGAGGTATGTTATCTACGTGAAGAAAGGGATCTACAAAGAGAACATCGACCTGAAGAGGAAGAAGACGAACATAATGTTCGTTGGAGATGGAATGGGGGAAACAATCGTGACCGGCGACCGGAACTTCATGCAAGGTTGGACGACGTTCCGAACCGCCACTGTGGGTGAGTCTTCGCCACCTCAGTTCAGTTCAGCTCATTTCTCTGCAATATCTGCATGGATGATCTTTTTTCTTTTCCCCCCCTTTGTTTGAACGTCGATAGCTGTGTCGGGGAAGGGGTTCATAGCCCGGGACATGACGTTCCGCAACACAGCAGGCCCGGAAAACCACCAGGCAGTGGCACTGAGGGTTGACTCCGACCAGTCAGCCTTCTACCACTGCAGCATGGAGAGCCACCAGGACACTTTGTACGCCCACTCTCTGCGCCAGTTTTACCGGGAATGCGACATTCACGGCACGATAGACTTCATCTTCGGGAATGGCGCTGCCGTCCTCCAGAACTGCAAGATCCGCACCCGGGTCCCTCTCCCGCTGCAGAAGGTCACCATCACAGCGCAGGGCCGGAAGAGCCTTGACCAGAGCACTGGGTTCACGATCCAGGACAGCTACGTCTTGGCCACGCAACCGACTTACCTCGGCCGACCCTGGAAGCAGTACTCCCGGACCGTCTTCATCAACACCTACATGAGCAGTCTGGTCCAGCCCCGGGGTTGGCTCGAGTGGTTCGGGGACTTTGCACTGGGCACACTGTGGTACGGTGAGTACGGGAACTACGGCCCCGGTGCCTCACTCTCGGGCCGGGTGACCTGGCCGGGTTACCACATAATTCGGGATGCTTCGACCGCTGAATTCTTCACGCCTGGGCGGTTCATTGACGGGCGATCCTGGTTGCCTTCCACAGGAATCAGGTTCACCGCTGCCCTCAGCAATTAGACACCGACGCGCATGTATCGTGAATTTTATTCATGTTTATAAAATGCCTAAGTGCTCCATTTAATTAGCTAGGCTCAGTTAGAATACACACCGGTTGTAATACGCATTTCACTATTGTACGGAGTTTGATCGAATCACGTATTAAGTTCAACTTTGAACCATTTTTGAATCGAGCTGAGCATTCTCTGTCCCTGTAAACCCGTTTTAGTCGGGGTCTAAATCAGTTCTTCAGGCTGTCGTCACGCACCTGAAGGAAGGTTTTGTGATCTCCTTATCCAATCGTCCTCCCTCACTTTGCTGCCGAAACATTCGTCTGACCAGAGAATAAGAGAGACAGCCAGATGTTTCTATGATTAGAAAGGGCCTAGAAAGAGGAGAGACAGCCATGCGTTCATGAGAGCGAAGACATCACCACCCTCAATCCTTGCCTCTCCCTTCCATGGTTAGTAGGGTTTCATGTCTATCTCAGTGCCGCAGATCCCTCTCGACCTCAAGCTCTGTCACTGGCTTCCCCTTCAATGGAGACTATATATATATACGCCCCTCGGCGACCCCTATCGTCCCAGCAGTCGCAGTCACAGTCCGTAGGACAAATATACCTCCAACAGGGAGAGATCCTCTCTCCTTTTCATTTGATCAGCTTCTCTTCCCCTTTACCGCCGAAAAAATCCTCAAAATTTTCTTGTTACTTTTTTTTTTAATTTGAAGATTTTAAAATAGAAAACAGGGTTTGACAAGCTGATCAAAGATGTCTTACGGGGGTGATTCAAATAAGAAGAAGAGACTAGCTGTGGTGATCGTCTCTTCCTTCATCTTGGTGGTCATCGGAGCTGCAGTGACAGTTGGCCTTAAGAACCACGGAGGAGACGGTGGTCATGATAGCGGTAGTGATGGAGAGTCCTCTCATGCGTCCGTCACTAACAAGGCTGTCGAGGCCATCTGCAAGCCAACGGACTACAAGGAAGAATGTGCCGAGAGCCTCAAGGCGGCCGGCACCAACGTCACCAACCCGAAGGAGCTGATCAAGATCAGCTTCAGTTTCACCAAGCAGAAGCTGGCGGAGATTATGGAGCAGTCGGCCACCCTGAAGGAGGCCGAGAAGGACCCCATGGCCAGCCAGGCGCTCGCCATCTGCAGAGATCAGATGGACCTCGCCACCTACCATCTGCAGCAGGCCTTCGACAAGGTCGGCTCCTTGGGCGTCGACAAGGTTGACGATGTGCTGTCCGATCTTGAGACCTGGCTCGAGGCCGTGCTCGTTTACCAGGAGACCTGCTTTGACGAGTTCGAGAACGTCACGAGCTCGGCAATCCCCAAGATCAAGGAGGCCCTCCACCACACCAAGAAGTTCTCCGACAACGCCCTCACCATGGTCAACGAGCTGAACAGCATCTTCCAGAGCCTCAACATCCCCGGCTTTAAGAGCGGCCGCCGCCTCCTCCAGGAGGGCGAAGTCCAGGGCCACGGCGAGTTCCCACTCTGGATGGACCCGGCGAAGCGGAAGCTCCTTGCCCGCGGCCACAACACCAGAGCCAACCTCGTCATAGCCCAGGACGGCAGCGGGAACTTCAGGACCTTCAAGGAAGCCATCAAAGCTCTTCCCGTCAAGAGCACGAGACCATTCACTGTCCATGTTAAGGCCGGTGTTTACAGAGAGAAGGTGACCATCTCCAAGGACATCTGGAACATTGTCTGGATCGGTGACGGTGCGACCACGACCAAGATCACGCATAACGATAACTATGTTGATGGAGTTAAGACGATGTTCTCAGCGACATTCAGTAAGTGAATTCTTTCCAGCGCTTAAAGCAAGGGTGAGGGAGAAAGAATGGGACTCATCGTATCGATCAATCTATGTTTCGTTTGCAGCTCTCCTTGGACAAGGGCACACTTTCAAGAACATCGGGTTTGAGAACAACGCCGGCGCCATTAAACACCAGGCAGTCGCCATAGTCATCGACGGCGACATGAGCGCCTTCTTCAACTGCCGGTTCGACGGGTACCAGGACACTCTGTACGCGCACTCGAATCGGCAGTTCTACCGTGACTGCACCATCACCGGCACCATCGACTTCATCTTCGGTGACCCGAGGGCGCTCTTCCAGAACTGCCTGATCCTCGTGCGCAGGCCGCTCGACAACCAGAGATGCATTGTGACCGCCTCCGGCAGGGAGAACCGCAAAACCAAAACCGGCCTCGTCCTCCACAACTGCACCATCGCCGGTGACCGGACCTACCTGCCGGTCAAGAACCAGTTCGGCACCTACCTGGGGAGACCATGGAAGCAGTTCTCCAAGGCCATCTACCTGCAGAGCTACCTCAGCGACATCATCAACCCAGACGGCTGGTACCCATGGGAGGGCACCTACGGTCTCAAGACGTGCTACTACGCCGAGTACGGCAACCGTGGGCCCGGCTCCAACACCGCCCGACGTGTCACGTGGCATGGCATCAGGAAGATCACTCCGGCCCAAGCTATCCGGTTCACCGGCGGGATATTCCTCAGCCCGGATTACTGGGTTTACAGGGCCGGGATCCCATACACCCGTAGCATGCTTAAAGTGTAACACAATGTACTGATGGAAAACAAAAATTGTAAAATAAACATATAGTTATTCATCAGTGCTGCAACACCTTCATGCTATTGTTATTGCCACTTTTAAAAACACCATATATATATATATATACACACACATACTCTTACCGAAATAGACTCCACGTGCCAAAATCTCTTAATTCCCCACCGAGTCGAGTGCTCCGACAGCGCACGAACACCACAAGAAAACTGCGAATATCCATCCTTCAAGTGCACATGTACTAGACGTTGCCGAATCCTCCTCGTACGTAAAAAAGACGAATAATAGTAGAAGGTGTTTGGGCTCAATTACTGATTGGATCAATTGTCTATTATAAAGCCCGAGGACTACACCCGGGAACCCATTTGATAGCGGGTCGGGTCTCCCCCCAAACGGCATAACATGCTCATGAAAAACCCTACCGCCATTTCAGCTCCTCCGCATCTCTCCGCAACACCGCCGTGGAAGCACAGAAGACCAGAGCTCGCCGAAAGACGCAGAGGCGCCAACTACAATGGTCTCTCTCTCTCTCTGCCCCTCTCTCTCGCTCACCCTCCCTCCCTCCCTCCCTCCCTATGTCCATCTGTTTCTCTATCGTGCTTGAACATGTCCTTCAACTGATACTGATCTGGTGTTGGTGGCCTTTACCGATGCACGCAGGGGATCGATCTGAAGGCAGGAGGGAAGAGCAAGAAGACCAAGCGGACAGCGCCCAAGTCGGATGATATCTACCTCAAGCTCCTTGTCAAGGTCCGTATAAATTACTCTCACCTGTACATTATACATCCAACGCTGTCTCTACGAGTCGCAATCAACTGTTCCTCAAATGCTAGCGTTTATATGTTATCGTTTTTGTACTCGACTCTGATCTCATAGTGAAGTGAAGGTGCTGTCGCTCCTGAATCTCTCCCTGATTGTATGCAGTGTATGTCACTGCGCTATTGATTTTGCTGCCTTGTCTTGTGCAATTGCCTCGATTATAGAATGGTGTCGTTTCTGATGTCTGATCATACTTCTGTTGATGAACCCTTGATATTCCTAGTCGTGTAGATTGAGTTGTTTGTATCGTGAGGATTGTCTTTCGTTGCAAATGTCTTATTGCTGTGTCAAATTTGTGCAGCTGTACCGTTTCCTTGTCCGGAGAACTGGAAGCAAGTTCAATGCGGTCATTTTGAAGCGTCTGTTCATGAGTAAAGTCAACAAACCGCCACTGTCCCTCTCGAGGCTCGTCTCCTTCATGGAGGGGAAGGTTGGTAATTTGATTTGCTAAGTCGGATAATTGCAACTGATCCTTTTGGCTGACAATTCATGTTGTTGTATCGTGTCTAAATGGTCCGTGTTAAAAAGCCCTCAACCCGTACCTAACTCGCTTAAACCATATAAACAAAACGTGTTGATTATACATGTACACATTTAAGATGTTTGATATGATTATAGTAAGAATTCCATCAAGATATTTACAATATGATTATAGTAATAAGATTATCACAATAGAATTTAACAAATAAATTTTAACACGGTAAATTAAATTAGTAGTACACACATTTAAATAAGTCAAGTTAATATATTCAATATATATTGAAATATATTTACTACGGATCAACTCAAACCTGTTTAAATTTGTTTTGTGTCATGTTGTGTCAAAAATTGCCAAATGTATTTCTGTTGTACGAGTCTGCAATGTATCTGAATCTGTATTTCGTGTTGCTATGCTCTGTCAGGAGGATAAGATTGCTGTAGTTGTTGGGACTGTTACTGATGATATTAGGGTCTACGAGGTGCCAGCTTTGAAGGTGACTGCTCTGAGGTTCACTGAGACAGTTAGGGCAAGGATTGAGAAGGCTGGTGGCGAGTGCTTGACATTTGACCAGCTTGCTCTCCAGGCTCCTCTGGGACAGAACACGGTATGTTGTGTTTACTCTGACAGTAACCTTCTAGTTGCTAGTGAAGCTCTCTGCGTAATTTGTTGCCAGTGCTATTCCAAACTTGTCCAGTTCTCCATTGTGGACCTTCATATCTATTAATCTCTGAAGATGTAGTCACTATTACTATCCACAAACTGTCCAATCCTTCATCATGGACTCATATCAACTAATCTTGAACAAATACAGTCAAGTTATAGCAAGGTCCCAGACTCCCAGTGTTGAGTACAACCGTGCATTTTCAGTTGCTCTTAACGGTTTCATTTGTCATGTCTAAACCAATTGAAGCGAATATTCTCAGAATGAAAACCTAACCTATCTGCCCTTGCAGGTTCTCCTCCGAGGTCCTAAGAATGCTCGTGAGGCTGTGAAACACTTTGGTCCGGCGCCTGGTGTTCCCCACAGCCACACCAAACCATATGTGCGCTCGAAGGGGAGGAAGTTTGAGAGAGCTAGAGGGAAGAGGAACAGCAGAGGATTCAGGGTTTGAGTTTGACCCTACGGCCGGTCAGCCACTCTGCTGTTTTCCTTTCCAACTGTTTTCGAGTTTTGCAACATCGGTTACAGCATATCAGTTCGGTTTTAACCGAATGTTGGATTATATGTACTTCCATGGCTAGCTGATTTCACAATTTATGTCATTTCACGGTTCTCTTGGCAGATCTTGAAATCTATCATTTGCATCAAATTAGCCTGTTACATTTGTGAACTTGGAATTAGTCCACAGAGCAAATGTGATCAATCTCCTGACTTTGCTGAATTTTGTCTCTACGTCCTCCATTAGATTTTCGTTTTGTGATCCAGAATTGATATCTGTCAGCTCACCGTCGGCCCCCGTCGACATCGACTCATGAAATTGATAACAGTGTCTTCTGTGCGGATATTTTACACATTATAGATGGAAGATGAGACCTACGACTGAAAGGGTATGTAAGAAGATCAAGCTGAATAATTTTTGGGTGCGCATAAATTGAAAGTGACAATTAAGTCCAGTGGACGAGGTCATTCCATGGGTCGATGATGCTCTCAGCCAACATCTTATGCAATCAGTAATCAACGTTACCAGGTTGTCGTGACGCGACTCGGCAAGTAACCTTTACCATCAAAATATTGAAAATATAAAATATTATTTTAAAATTTGAAAATCTATCAGAAAATATTGTTTTACAATTCTTCTAATTGAAAATTACTTTGTTAAATTTGTAGAAAAAGGTTGTTCTAACCATAGTTTTTAAAACCGGACCGGGCCGGGAACCGGTGTAGGCATGGGTTCATGGGTTCATGGGTCGGACCGGGGGTTCAATGGGTTGAACCGCATGTTTAAAAAATAATA
>CXYZ01011466.1:947785-984833 GCA_900006705.1 Sonneratia caseolaris
ATTTTTGTTATAAATTATATTCAAATTATGATATTATGTAAATTTATTAGTAATATTATATTATTAATATTATTTTTTAAACATGCGGTTCAACCCATTGAACCCCGGTCCGACCCATGAACCCATGCCTACACCGGTTCCCGGCCCGGTCCGGTTTTAAAAACTATGACCAGGACGGAGCCTTGTTTGACTCGTTCTTTCCTCCTCATCCCCAGTGGCTCCCTTCTTCCCATGGGGCCCTACACATTCGTTTGTGCGGATGAAGAACGTCCTCTGAACGAGTTCTATAGAGGTGGACGAGGTAGGAGGAAGAAGAGAAAGGCCCCCACTAGGAAAAAAATAAAAGAAAAAAGAAAAAAAGAAAATTGGGTAGGAAATATGATCACACATTAAATAATTAAAAAAGAATTATAAATTTGTAAGGATATCAGATACTGTCATTTGTTAACTTAGTTTTTTCATATGGAAACGACCGAACCTGATTCCTTATAAATTCGACATGATATCAAAGTCGATAACTCCACACTTAGCCCGACTCGAGTCTAGAAGCTCAGTTCAAGCTTAGTTGATATAAGCCGTGTGCGGAAGAAAGTTGTCTGGCTCAAGGTCAATCATCCTCCTTATTTAAGACAAAGAGAAAAATATACGACTCGTAAATAATTAGTTACTGACATTGGACAACTAAGAGGGAGGTTGTAAGGGATTTGTGCTGCCATCCATCGATTTGGATTTTTACGTAGAAAGAGGATTCGATTTTTTATTGGTCGACAACGAATTTGATAAATTATTATGTTTGCCACGCAAGAATAAACTAAGATCGAATTCCATCCTATATGTAATTAGTTGGACACCGACGAATAAAACAGTGGAAAAAAGGCGCGGTGCTGTGGTACGGATGGGGAAAAAAATTGTTTGTGATGTTCTGTCTGTGACACCATCATCATTTTTTATTTTTATAAGGAGATCAGAAGTCACAAACTATTAACTTAGTTTTTTCATATGAAAATGGCAAAACCTGATTCCTTATAAATTCAATATGATATCAAAGCCGGTGACACCACACTTAGCCCGACTCGAGTCTAGAAGCTCAGCTCGAGCTTAGTTGATATAAGCTGAGTGCGGAAGAAAGTTGTTTGGCTCATGGTCAGTCATCCTCCTTATCTAAGACAAAGAGAAAAATATACGACTCGTAGATAATTAGTTACTGACATCGGACAACTAAGAGGGAGGTTGTAAGGGATTTGTGCTGCCATCCATCGATTTGGATTTTTACGTAGAAAGAGGATTCGATTTTTTATTGGCCGACCACGAATTCGATAAAATGCCATGTTTTCCACGCAAGAATACGCTAAGATCGAATTCCATCCTACACGTAATCAGTTGGACACCGACGAATAAAACAGCGGAAAAAAGGCGCGGTGCTGTGGTACGGATGGGGAAAAAAAATTGTTTGCGATGTTCTGTTCTGTCTGTGACACCATCATCATCATTTTTTATAAGTGGTCTCAGTTAGGTATGATCAATGTGAGCCAGCCGGCCAATCAGGTGGCCGCCAACCCAACCAAACAAGAGCGTGCCGAATGCGCTGAACCTTTGTGGTCACTCATCTTTCGGTGGTGCAAGGGCAAGCACAGTGAGTCTTGATAGCAGCACACCCGACGCACACTGACCACTCCCTCCACTCACCAACCAGATACCCAAAGTCGAATTGAATGTGCCGACATCTCGGGTCGTCTTGGTAGTTTGGTGGGACTGCTTAGAGCATCGATGACCTCGCAATGGGAGCTCATCGGGAACTTCCTCGAGTACTGTGGACACTCTCCTCCATTAAGTGTGCGGACTAAGACCCCCCTGGTCCCAACGCGGGACATTGGAAGAAGATACAATTAAGTCTTCTTTCGTTCGTGAGAATCGAGGACATAAAGACTATGATATTTTTGGTTTGAATAATAACACGATCTCCCCAGTATGTGCTTACCTTCGACATCCCCACTTGTGTTTTACGTGTAGATGATGAATCAATAGTAGAATTCACTTGGGAGTACTGTTTTGATTTGAACTGTCTCGTAGCTTAGCACTTTGGTGATCGTTAAGAAGATTAATAGGAAAATTCATGTAAAATATTGGAGTATTAGGTTTACCCTTTAATGTGAATGGTTAATCATAGGCCGTTATTTAGGCAGTTCGACAGTTGAATTGGATTCCAACCATTTAACAGTGTTATTCTCTGTGGAGTTGGTGGGCGCCTAATTCAGAGTTCCAACAGTGGAAGGTGTCTCCTCTCCCGCAGACACCATAAGAACCTGCAACATGCGTCCTTATCATCGCCACCCAACTTCACCACTTCTATCCATTCTCTTTTAAGGCACGGCCGGAAGATTCAAGGAGAGTAATCGATTGCAGTGGACCATACTCGCAATAGAATCAGTGTTCCCGTAAAACAGGGTTCACCGCATTCAGGGTGAAGCCTGCCAGGAAAATCATCGTGGCTCTGCAGTGGTTAGTACAATTGCCTTGATTTCAGTACATGCCAACGCGAATATTTAAGTCGATGCTATAGAGAGTCCCAAATGACCAGACGACGGTGGTGGAATCCTCTCGAACTGCATCGGATGTAGCCATGAGTTCAAGCTCAATTGAAAGGAAAGATCGGGCACCGTAGGATGAATAGGAACAGAGAGAGAGAGAGAGTTCTTCATTTCACAACAAGAGTAAAAGAGGGATAAGAGGTAGACATTATGTACAGGGGCAGCAGCAAAAACAAACATGGCAACAACCACTGCAACCTACAACTCAAGAACGTCTAATATCATCTCAAGCTAGTACATGGACAACAAATCACAAGCATCGCTTGGCATGGTTTGTATAAGTCATAAGCTAGGGATTTTCTAGGCCATGAGTTTAGGGAGAGAGGGGCTCGCCCTTGCCTAGATGTCGCTCGTCTTAAGGAGAAGTGGGGCTTTTTGGTCCAACTGGGCTTTCCTTCTCGTACGCATCCGACGAAGATCTTCTTCGAAATCGGAATGGCTCCCTGCTTCCTAAGCATCACGCATCAAAAGACGTCCTTTTGTCAGCAGAAAAAACAAAATTAGCACCATATAATTGAGAGTCGGATTGATAGATGCACGGCAACCAAGGGAACCAAATAGTTCGAAGAAGTTAGGGGGCAACCGTATATACTTATTATCGAGCTGTATCCAATGACAATGACGTCCGCATTATGGAAAAGATGCCGAAGGACTACGAGACACTCAAAAAAATGTCTACATTAGTGTTAGAACAAAATATTTGGCCGAGAAATACTTAGTCAATTTGTATGGTGATTCTATTCAGCATCTCCCCTTTTCCATTTTGCAGTATCAAATATTTGTCAATGGTCAGTTTCTTTCAAGTTAATGTCTTGCAAGTAGCTCCACTCGGATACGTCAGTAAGCACTCATATAACCAACAGGGCAATTCAAAATTCTACAACTTCCTACTTACTGCAGTATTAAGAATCTTTTACACAATAAAAAGCCGTCCAACCAACAGTCAGCAGGGCAGAGACGTCATTCTTCACCTAAATCAGCAGGCAACTTGCAACGCAATAGTATGACCACAACCCACCAAGGAACCTCTCATAATGACTACCCACTCAAAAGGCACTGTAGCAAAACACAAAAAGGCCCTACTTTCTTCACTACCGACGCTTCTAGATGATCTAAACCGCTAATATTCATAATTGACCCTAGTTACCCAAACGGTTGCAAATAACTTTCCAGGCAACTTAAGAACATGGAAATCAGTAATCGACAAACACTAGAAATTGATTATGATTAATTAATATTACCAGAAAATGGAGACACCGGAGGGGTGCATCCCGGAGGAGATACTGGAGGTGAAGCGGTACTGTATCCGGGCGGTTTGACGATCATGATGCTACGGGTCACCCTCACAGCTTCCTCCGATGAATCATTACCATAGGACGGAGTAGCGCCTGTTCCATCCGACTCTGCAGATGAAACCCCAAACAAAATCAACAAGTCAGAGTTTAGATCGTGCGACCTGAGTTCTAAGTAGTTCATCAGCGCTCAGATAGATTAGTCCATGAAATGCAATCCTTCAGGATAGAAGACGTTCGCACGCGGATTCATTGATCGTGTAAACAACCGGATCTGAAATTTGTACGACCAGAAAAATCATGAAATTATCGAATTCCGCTCTGATCCGCCGAAAGGCATTCGATCAATTGGAATTCCAATACGGATCTGACCGGCTGTTCATTTTATCCGGTCAGGTTATCAAAGTGGACATGTGACGATCTGATCATTTTGATTCGTTGTTCCGAGGTCCGATAGCTCCAAGAACCTCCACTTCGACTGGCATGAGATAGCAGAGAGCTGCATACCCTTGCCGGAGCTTGCAGACCAGAAGCTGAAGGTGTTGTGCTTCCGGAGCTTGCCGAGGCCAGTTTCCGGCCGAGGGCCAGCGAGAGTGTCGTCCCAGAGCTGGTCCAACAGTCCCATGGCGGCAGCTCAGCAAAGGCGGCGGGAACGCTCGTCGTAGAAATGCTCTCGCCTTATCAGTGAGAACTTATCAGCATAACATAACGGTGGCATGTGGCAAGGGATCCCCCCGATACTTAAAGAGCGAACGGCGAACGCAGTGTGAGGACACGAACCAATCTGAGCCGTCCATCTGAATGCCGGGAACCTCATACCCCAAGTGGATCAAGGGTTGAACAAATAAGTAATGGTAACATTTCATTATTAAAATAATAATAATTTATTATTTATTATTGTTTCCCCACCGTGAGACCATACACGAGGTCATCTGACATTTACTCCGCGCTCGTCCAATATTTAATGGAACAGGTGGATGGGTTTGATGTGACACGTAGGGCCCGGTAGCTCGGAGATCTCGAGGAGGGAGTGACACGTGGCAGCTAGACAAGTGGCCTCACACAGGTCACGTGATGAGCTCCGTTCTTTCACTCTCTCTCTCCAATTATCTGTTTTTTTTAGTAATGATCGATCTATTAATATATTTAATAATACATCATACCGGTTCAAATTCCTTATTACTTTCTAAATATCAATATTATACAGTGATTAATCGTCAGAGGTTATTTTTTAGTATAAACCGTTGGTATCCAGTTGAACTTTGTCCAGGTGACTAATCCGAATCGCCTCGAATCGGCCCATTTAAGGAGTTGAAAACTTCCCGCTGCAGTTGGGACTCGAACTCGAGTCCTTCCATTAGAATGATCAGTGTCGAACCACTCTACTACGCCCACGGTGTGTATAGTCGGGGGATATTATTAAGGCTAGACGTGTGATATGTATTTCATATAGAATTATGATACTGTGTAAAGAATTTTATATAATAAAAATTATAAATTGGAATAATATTTTAAAATATAATTAATTACTTAATGCTGATATTCATGTATATATATATTTGTGATAAAAAAAGATGGAAAAGCTTTATATCTCCATTAATATAGTGAGAGATATACATACATCTCTGCCCACTCCACTGGAACCAGAAGGACCGGTTTTTTCGGAACAACCAGTTTCCGGTCTGGTTGGAGACAGATTTGGTGAATGGGCCGGGCCGTATAATCTGAGTATCTTAGGCTGGGCTCAGAGTCTTGGGCTCCACGTCGCTTCCTCTTGACCATTTCTTTCCTCCCTTCCTGTTGCTTCCTCTAAAATACCCTTTCCCCTCCAAGGAATCAAACCTTCCCGGTGCTTCGATTCACCGTATTCTCTCTCATTCTCTCTCTCTCTCTCTCTCTCTCTCTTTCTATAAACCTGCTACTCCTTTGTTGCTCCTATGCCGGTGACTATAAGGCTTAACCTCTTGAAATGGTTAAATTCGAATGGAATGAGTATAGTGTACCATTTGCCTCGAAACTATTTGCAGACATTCGCTCATCTGTGATTCAGATGCAATGGTCGCCTTTCCTATTCAGGTGAGGGTGCTGGACTGGTGGTAACCATGCCAGACGTGCAATCACCTGTGAACGAGTTCATTCTGAAGCTTAAGAAACGGTTTGCTTGTTGGCGCGATCGTGGCTTCGTCCTATAATTTCATTTTCCGCTGTCATTTTTATGAATCTTTGGCTCATATACCTCATTTTCAAGATGCTTCTGAGAGGGTCGAGGGTTCACGGGCGACAGCAAGGCAGACAGCTGTCCTGCTCCGTTCTGTCATCTTACAGCAGCGAATCGGTTTACACCAATCGGTCTGGCGCTTTGATTGATGTTGTAAAGGAAATTGGAGATCAGTTAGTTGCCGCAAATCCTGTCGGTACGTAAAATCGCCCCTCCCCTCTCTTGATTTGGTTTCTAGTTGCATCTGCTTCTTTTATGCGAACGTTCATCGTCTGCTTGTTTGCTTAGATTTCATCAAGTTCCATTTGACGTTTCCTAGCAACTGCATTTGTTGAATTCCCCTTGTGGTTTTTCCTTCATAGATTTCAGCTATTGGGTTGGGGGTGGGGTTACTGAGTTTTTTTTTTTTAATTCTTGGCAGGGATGATATCTGCATCTTGAATCATATTTCTCAATTCCAATGAATCCGGGCATTCTTATGGATTTTCTCCGAGGACTGACGTTTTCTAATTCGACTTGCTCTTGTGGAATTTGTTCATATGAATGCAGAGCTTGTAGTTGGTAATATTGTCAGGCGTATATTACATGATTAGTGAGGAGGATCTTTCTCTGACTACTGCTGTTATGGAGGGGTTGAACTTATCAGCTATAAGTAATGATGATGATGATACCGGTCCAGATGATCACCCAGTTTTATCAGCTGCAGTAAGGAGCACTTTGCATCCACTTTCCTTGCAAACTCTTCTTAGAGGATATGCCTGACTCAGCAGCTGTTCCTCCCACTTCTTCATCAGGGGGTGATCCTGAAGGACAAAGCAAATGTAAACCACCTAACTCTTTAATGTTACTTAAAATGTAAACCACCGAACTCTTTAATGTTACTTAGACTGTCAAAGAAGTTGTGGGGTGGAGGGGGAAGAGTTCTTTTTGCACGGGGTTTGATGGTGGTTATTTTTCTCCTTTGTATTGCACAATTTTTCTTCCTTTTATTTGTGATAAATATAGAATGTTGCACTTGTTACCCTATTGTATCTAATTGGTGAATTTAGAACTGGTGTGAATGTTGGTAGGACATCGTTTGGCTTATTTTGGTTGGTCTTCTTAGATGAGACCTTTTTCAGTGCTATAACAATAGAATTTAGTGGTATTAGTCACTGTTCCAGTTGTACTTAAGTTAAACTCATCTTTTTTTAAAAATGATTTTAAAAATATTTATTTCTGTTTTGGTCATAGCTGCTGATAAAAACTCAAGATGTCGGAAGTTGAAGCATGATATTATTGAAGCAGTCAATGAACTTATTTGAGATATGGACACTTGCCATGAGTAGATCACTGAGCAGTCATTGGAGCATATTCATCGTAAGTATTTTCTATCAATACACTCTCATTCAGAAAATACTATATTGGCATTTTGGGCATAATAACCAAGAACCAACAATATCATATCATGTCATTGGTACTTGTTTATTTACCTGGAGGATTTTCTAAAAGTTCCATCCCTAAAAACAATTTCTGAAGGGCTATGGCTGGCCCATTTAACTTTTTATTCCTAGTCTTTTGAATTTGAAATGTTTCCAAAGGTGTTATGATAGTCCGTCCAGTTAACTTTTGAACAATTGATGGTCTGCATTTCATATTAGCATGATTTATCTCTGTATCGAAATTTTTTACTCTGAAATTGATATATCATACTTCTTATTTTCAGTGTGGTAATACCTACACTTGACAGTTCAAGGACAGTTCTTCAATTTCTCTGTGGTGCAAGGGAGAAAAAAGATCATTTCACATATTTGTCACTGAGGGTGCTCCCAGGTGTGTGTAGAAAATCAATGGTTCCTATCTGGCCAGTGTAAGCTCTTTCTTTCTTCATATTGCATTTTTTTATTTATTCATTTTCATATAATGGTGTCAATTCAGACATCAAGGGCATCTTCTTGCAAAAGAATTTGTTGCCAGAGGTCTGCCAAAAAAAAAAGTAACTGATTCTGCTGTCTTCACCATGATTTCTCGGCTGAATATGGTAAATTACAAAATTTCTCTTGCCTTTTCATTTCTTCTTGTTTCTCTTCAATTATCACTTCTTGCACAAACCTGGCCTTCAGGATTGTTTTGTGTCTGAAGGTTATAAGGCCTTAGGTCCTATCGGGCTAAATATGGTTGCTTTAGCAGTTCAAAGGCATGCTGTTCCTTTCGTTGGACTTGCTTGAAGTCCAAAGGTAAGCTGGTGTTGTGAGCCTGTAACAACTTTGTGTTCCTTTTTATCTGATGATGTACAGTTGCTGGTTGGCGGGGTTTTGGGACAACTCACAGCGAGCTGATAAATCTAGCCATGATATCGATGATTTCTTGTTCTAATAGGCCTGTATATGTATATATGTATATATATATATATAGTTAAGCAAGTGTTGCGATTTATTGATAATGTGGAACAATCAATGTATGAGAGAGTCGTCAACTTCTGCAGGCCATGTTGACCTTAAGAAAAATCACTGGCCGCAAGTGAGCGCATCCAAAATGCGCATGCCTAAAAATGACTATTTATTATTTTTACATATAAAAATAACTAACTATTTATTATTTCTTTATTCTATAATGTAGATTTCATTGTTCCTCAATTTTAACCTCTCCTACTGTTTGAGTTTTTTGAAATTTGTTAGATACAAGTAGTAGCTTTGTCACTTGACAGTAATGAGCACTTGCATGATCACTGTTGCCCTTCGCACACTCAAATTTGTCTATTTTAGTATATTGCAACCTTTTTTTTTTTTTCCTGAAGTACGTTTGTTTTTGGTTGACATATGCTTCGGCATCATACCTATGAGAAGCGTTGAGGTTCAAAATCCCTCAAGTTCCAGGAGACTGATTGTCAGTTCGAATTGTGCCTTTATCAAGTAAATTGACACGAGTTGAGGCGGGAGTGAAGTTACATTCTTTGCTCACTCTTTGAGGACCCTTTTGCATTATATAGGTTATAAGTGGATGCTTTCATAGTTTATATTGCAGTAATGCATTGATTAACGATTTGGCTCCATATTGGCTGCACATTGCTCTAATAGCCCTGTCTTGTTTTCTTCTGGAATGGCCTTTTTAGCTGAAAGGAAAGTTATGCATTTGTTTCATTTTTTTCACTTTCTAAATATATTTAGATACTGGGAGCACTTTGCCGTAATTGTATGTGGTTTCTTTTAGTTGAATATAATTGTACCTTCTTGTTTTCATAATTTTTTTTTATTGGGTGCGCCCGGTAGAAATTTATTCATTGGTTTTATTTTGTTTTTTCTCCTGAATATTAGTGATAGATCTGTCTTATTGGTCATTTTCTCCTGTTGTATATTACAGATCAAATTAGGACATGCGATCATGTCCAGGTCACGGGAGAGGAGAATTCTTTGGCCAATTAAGTCCTTTTGCCTTAAATGTTTTGTCATATTTTCCGTATCATTTATGTTTTGAGGGTTTTGTACTCGTCTATTGATGTTTTGCTATTTAGTGGACCAATCACAGCTCAGTTTTCGCGTGCGGGGGCTCGTTGATTCTTAAGCCTGTTTTTCGTAGAGAAATATTGGGCCGATTTGTCATAGGTCGGCTAAGTTCAGACCCAGACCAGCCAGGCAGCTTATCTGGGGCACTTTATCTTGTGGCTGAGTCGTTGCCACGCGGACCGTTTGACTTACGGATATAGGAAGCCCATTGGGCCTACTATGATCCAAGGTAGAAATCCCATGGGGCCTCATGTGACCCAAAATCTCAAGATGGTGGCCCAATGGTTGGCCCAATAATGGAGGTCCATTGGGCTAAGTCGACCAATGAATCAACTCCAGTTTCTAAGTCCATTGGGCCCAATGAGTCTTCATTTATGAGGCCCACAGGGGCTAACTAATTAAAATCTCTTGAAGTCTAGAAACTAATAGGCCTGATGGACAGTATTAAAGCCCATTGGGCCAAAGAGATTTAGAGACAGGCCCATTAGGTTTCAACAGCACAATATTCGAAGCCCAATTGGCGTAGCGTTGTATCGTATCAAAGCCCATTGGGCCGTGAGGTCACAGTGTGCTGACTTTTGGGGCATGGTTTGCCCACCTGTTGAAGCCCCATGGGCCTACTATCGGGGCCCCTTTTATGTTGAGGCCTTATTCAGTCCAATGGCCCAATTTCATTGGGTTTCGCGAAGCCCAATAGTCAGCACATGCCTTTCCAGCCCAGCATCAGAGGCCCCGCTGTGATGTGCATTACAATGGCCTGCACCAGTTGGGCCTCCTGATGTCCCTGAACGTATGGGCCCTGTGCCATATAATATGGCATTTCAGCACTTATGGTGCGAATAATCTAATTTCCAGAGTCAGCGCCTGGCCCAGACCAAAATCTTTGTAATAACATAGGCTAGAAGCCAGTTCCATATTCCGTTTAATATGTTTGCGTACTCCATATGTTGTCAACTTGTTCTAGTCACTATATGAATCTAGGTCCAACCCAAGCCCATACGATCTTGACCTCAGCCCATAGAAAAACTTGGGCCTATATAAATTCATCGACAGCCCCAATTTTAAATCCTTCAACGCATCGGCTCTCACCTTTCATTCCTACAATAACTATTCTCAAGCAGGAAAGAAAGGCACAATCATTACAAAGATCATGACAAATTATAAGTCAGCGGGATATCATGTCGGGAACTAGCATCTCTATGATCTTGATGTCAATGATCACCAAGAACAGTAGAGACCGAAAACTCGACAAAAGCTTCATTGATGATAGATCTACCCTTCTACAATGTCAAGCGGATGAAAGGGGGACCTCTCCCTCTAGTTCCATACTCAAAAGTAGTTCACAGACGTTCCCCGGTAGAGTAGGAAATGAACAAGAGATATCCTTCAATTGACTGATGACTAGCCAACAAGCATTCACCAATTTATAATAGTAGAGCCCCAATAGTGACGGAAATTTTCAGTTTGATCATTGAATTTGTTGGTTCTCAACTTCCATTTCTGATATTCCATTATTCAAAGGAGTTATCCAACTGACCCTATGAAAGCATGTGACCAACCACATTGTTGTTAGATACAGGCACGCTCATAATCATCGCACAGCATACGTTAGTTCAATAGACCTAAATAAATTCCAACCCACAGAAGAAAATATGGGAAAAAATTTACACGCTTAAGCATATTCAACAGGTATTTATCAAAAAGAAAAAGGCAGTTCAGCAGCAAATAAAAACGCAATTAATGACATAATAAGTTGCATTAAAAACAACAAAAGAATAGGCACCACCTCACCAATAAATTGAAGAAAATTTACAACTTAAGAATAAAATTTGGTGTTAAGGTTACCAGAGAGGTAGCTGTAATTCATCTGTCAAATTAGATCCTCAATGCACGTAAGATCAAAGGGTTGGGTTGTTCCTTTACCTAACAGAATATTTGAGGAAGGGATCATGATAAGATCAACCCTCAGAAGAGGATCGTAACTATGCACTCCAAATAATTGTTGCAATTTCAGTTAATGAAAGTCATCATAGCTTATAATGATCTATAAACTTAATGTCGCAGCATTATTTCAATCCAATCGCAAAACCAACTTCAGTGGCTCCAAGTAATCTAAAATGTCAAAACATGGATTAAACTATCAATACTCAACTCGGTAATCTCCTTGCTGAAATCAACAGAGTTTTCAAAGAATTTGACTTTCCAAACTTTCAACACAAATATCATAGAAATCAGGAAAAAGGGATGCAACAATGACCATCAGTAGAAAGTGGTGAAAGGACATACCTTGGGACCGGCTTTGGCCTTAGTGGGCTCTGAAATGAAGAATATGCAACAAAAACACTAAACGTGAAATTGAAGAACTGTCCTTGGGCAGCCGAATGGCAGTGTACCACACTAAAAATAATAGGTATGATATGTCAGTTTCAGACCATCTATTGTTCAAAACTTAACTGAACTATCACAACACCTTTGGGAACATTTTCAATTCTAAAAACTAAGAATAAAACGTCAAATGGGCTAGCCATATCCCTTCAGACAATTCTTTTTAATGATGGAACGTTCAGAAAATCCTCTAGGTAAACATACAAGTATCAATGATATTGTTGGTTCTTGGTTATTGGATAAAAGGGAGTCATTTTGATGTAAAACACTTATGATGAAAATGCTCCACTGACTGGTCAGCGATCTACTCATGGCAAGTGTCCATATCTCGAATAAATTCACTGACTGGTTCAATAACATCATGCTTCAAGTTCCGACTTCTTGAGCTTTTATCAGCAGCTATGACCAAAAAAGAACTAAAAAAAATGTTAGAATCATTTTAAAAAGAGATGAATCTTTAACTTAAGTATGACTGGAAACCTTGACTACTACCACTAAATTATCCTATTACAGCACTGAAAAAGGTCTCATGTGTGAAGACCAACCAAAATAAGTCAAAATGATATCCTATCAACATTCACACCAGTTCTAAATTCCCCAATAAGATACAACAAAGTAATAAAATCTTGCAATATTCTATCTTTATAACAAATAAAAAGAAGAAAAATTGTGCAAAATAAATGATAAAAACAACCACCATCAAACCCAGAGCAAAAACATATAAGAGGTTCCCCCTTCTATGAGAGCCTTAGTAACAGTCAAGTGTTAGGTGGTTTACATTTACATTTTCCTTCAGAATCACCCCCTAATGAAGAAGTGGGAGGAACAGCTGGTGAGTTAGACATATTCTCTAAGATAGTTTGCAAGGAAGGTGGACACAAAGTGCTCCTTGATGCAGCACCAACAGAAACTGATAAAATTGGGTGATCATCTGGACCGGTATCATCGTCATCATCACTTATAGCTGATAAGTTCAACCCTGCCATAGCAGCAGTAGTCAGAGGAAGATCCTCCTCTGTGATGATGTAATATAAGCCTGACAATAATACTGACTACGAGCAGTGCATTCATATGCACAAATTCCACAATAGCGAGTCAAATGATCGGATTAATTTGAATTAAGAAATATGATTCAAGATGCAGATAACATCCCTCCCAAGAATAAAAAATTATCAGAGACTCAACAACTCCACCCCCAACCCAATAGCCGAAATCTACGAAGGAAAAACAGGAAGGGGGAATTCACCAAATGCAGTTGCTAGGAAACGTCAAATGGAAATTGATGAAATCTATGCAAATAAGAAGACGATGCATAAAAGAAGCAGATGCAACTAGAAACCAAATCAAGAGAGGGGAGGGGGGCGATCTTACACACCGACAGGATTTGCGGCAACCAACTGATCTCCAACTGCCTTCACAGCATCAATCAAAGTACCAGACCGATTGGTGTAACTGATTCGCCTTGCTGTTGCCCGTGAACCCTCGACGCTCTCTGGAGCATTTTGAGAACGAGACATATGAGCGACAAATGCCTAAAAATGGCCACAGAAAATGAAATTGTAGGGCAAAGCAAGGATCGCGCCGATAAGCCAACCGTTTCTGGGGCTCGAGAATGAACTCGTTCACCGGTGATTGCACGTCGCGCATGGTTACCACCAGTCCAGCACCCTCACCTGAATAGTAAAGGCGACCATTGCAATTTGAATCACAGACAGGCGAATGTCTAAAAGTCGGCTCCGAGGCAAATTTTACGCTACAATTTTTCCATTCGAATCTAAGCATTTTCCAGACGTTGAGTCTTTATACTCTTCGGCATAGGAGCAACAAATTAGCTGCAGTATGAGAGAGAGAGAGACATGGAGAAAGAGCGAGAGAGATAATACAGCAAATTGAAGCGCCGGGAAGGGTTTGATCCCCTGAGCACAGACCGAACGACAGAAAACCCTCTCGCCGGGGAAGAAAGAGTGTAGAGGAAGCAACAGGCAACAGGATTGGGAGAGGAAAAGGCGCTCTCCTTCTCTCTCTCTCTCTTTTCTATTTTCTTTTCCTTTTTCTTTTTTAATTATTATTATATCTGCCGCTTCCAAGAGGATGCGACGCGTAGCCCAACTCCGATGCATGAGATTATCCCAGCCCCATTTCACGTGACCTGCCCATATCTGCTCACGTGACCGACCACAATTGACTGCGACCGACTATCTCCTGATTCCCATAAAAGTCAGGAGCATCTACCCTCAAGACACGTCAGCCTTTTCTGGGCTTTAGAAATCGCACCACTTGAAGTCGGTCATTCAATGTGGGCAGTGTGCTGGATTAGCCTCACCGGCCTCCGGTGACTAATCAGGCCCCACAAACATTGACAGGTGAGGAGGC
Organism: Sonneratia caseolaris; assembly: GCA_900006705.1. Classification (NCBI taxonomy): domain Eukaryota; kingdom Viridiplantae; phylum Streptophyta; class Magnoliopsida; order Myrtales; family Lythraceae; genus Sonneratia; species Sonneratia caseolaris. The sequence goes on from CXYZ01011466.1 coordinate 962,124, forward strand.
TGACGGAGTATTCTACCGACAAAACAACCCACGTTTCAATTATATGATGCGGTGTTTCACCATATCCTCTCAAGCTAGGCCTTGGCTGTAATCTTGACATTTCCTACACAGGATGTAGTAATCATGCGCAGCCATGTCGGAATCGGAGCCACCGACGGTCTCATGACTAACTGGGGGTGGGGGGAACAAATAACAGAAACATTCCTCAAAAGGCTCGCAAACTAAATTAAGCAGCATTCTTGGCAAGTCCATGACTCACCCATGAGGCTGTCAGAAAGATCGTTTCTCTGGCTTACCCACACTTTCCTTTCCTTGAAAGCCCAATCAGGTTGGGGAGACCCGATTCCACAGCACATCATTGTGTTTTTTTTCCCCCCTCATGCATGGCACACACGTTTTCCTTTAATCAGTCATAGTAGATTCAGTTTTTTTTTTTGTCTCTCACTGACCAGAGAGATGAGAAAGTTGAGTTTGACTGGAGCTGAGTCTGAAAGGAGTCTTGAGTCTATGACTGATTATGTGATGGAGTCCTCTCAGATCCATACCTTTGGTGGAAGACGATTGGCCTCATGCTGGGCTCCGATCCACCTGCAGCAGGTAGGGGGAAAAGGGCCCAACCTGAAGGCAAATGTTCTCTCTCCCATCCGTGGAAACGGGATGACACTTGGTCTTCTAGTTCTTGGAGATTATGGCCTGATGATGAATTATTTGGCCTGAACAGAACTCCACTATTTTGCTCTGACGATGAGGCTGCCATACCCCTGCGGCTGCTGCTCAATCGCCTTGCAGAGGTAACTGTGTGGCTGTGAATGGCTGGACCACCAGTAGGTTGCTGTTGTTGATAATATGCTTGCAGTGCCCGAACTCGGTCCTGATTCCGTGTGTTGCTTCCTGGATAAGGAGGGATTAAGCCTGCTGCTATTGAACTACTGGACCTCGTTCCTGGGCTGCACAGAGGGAAAGCATTTACGGGTTCAGCTTGAGAGAATTTGTGTTATATATGCATGTGTCCTGATCAATGAGTGGTTTTAAAATCAACTCTGCACATGCCTCAGACAAAGCTTGATCAAGGTTGGAACAAACGAGGTACACAAGCAATCAACGTACACCATGTTTTTCTTTTGAGACCAGATCAAGGACAAACAATGACTGCTGTACATCCAGCAGGTGCCATCAGAACTGATGAATCACCAGCATGCCCATGATAAGATCATAGGTGTCTTTGATACAACAAAGTTGTATAGATATTCCATTTCTAAGGAAGTTCCCACGGTTCATACTGGACATGATAATAGGGTAAATGCTAAAAACATGTGTAACCACTGTAGCCACCAGATTAACACTCACTCTCCCAACCTTCTTCAAAAGGAAAACTCATATTATTCTTCCAACCAAGAGCATAGACAGAAAGACCATCTGATCTTATACCTGTGAGTGGGACCAACAATGAATGGATGCATGACAGATCCTGATCTGGGCACATCTGTGTGGCTTCTACTTGACCTAAGAACAGTAGGTGGGCCCGAAGCTTGATCAGCAGCACCACCAACACGGCCACTGCTAGTGAAGTTGCGAAGGGAATAGTGGTCCCTGATGTGAAAACGATGATCCATGGAGGGAAATGTAAAATTACCAATTTCAGCACCAGGGCCACTCCAGGGGTTACTAAAAGTAGCATCTGTGACGCCGACACTGGAGCTTGATGTGGATGGATGATGCATTGGTCTGAAATAACCAACATATGGACAGGGGTGAGTAGCAGATGATGTGGCTGTATGTTCACCAAAAACAGCATGCTGCCCCACGACATCAGGATCTGCATTTCACCATTAACCACTTCTTCAACCGCCACAATAAAAGAAACAAAGAAAGAAAGAAGAAAATCACTTGCTGACAGACTGAGAGATCAGTTACTTCTTACATGCAGCTGAAGAATAATCTGCATCCCTGGATGAAAGAGAGACAATGTATCAGGAAGAATGCACTATAATAGGAGCAAACGGATGGAGGACAATATTTATTTCGTCCAGTAATCTGTTGATATAATAAATATTTCATCGGTCCTCCAGATATCTATATCAGGAAGAGTGTGTAATAATAGGAGGAAATGGATGGGGAACAATATTTATTTCATCCAGTAATCTGCTGATATCAGCAATATCTCATTGGTCCTCCAGATACTTATATCATTTATAAATTTACAGATAGAAAGATATGAATACCCATATAAATGGAAGTGCGAGGGAGAAAAAAGATATAAGTGAAAAAACTGGGCCTTACTCAAATGATGATGGAAGTCTTGCTGGTTGACCAAATGGACACCAGTGGACGCCAAATGACTGAAGGCACAATCCAGCAAGAGAAATTTATAAAGGCATCTGATATTTAATACAGAACCATTGATACATTTATCCAAAATACCATCCTCATGAAAATCTATCAATTAAATCATTATAAAACTTAATCATGCACTACAAAACCATTCCTGGAAAATGGACTCGGTGCAATAAGGATGCTCATGTCAGACAAGGTCCAATTTATAACAATTAGCTTTTACTCAGAGCAAAAAGGCTGGTCAAGTCTGACAGAGTTAAAAGTAACAACACTCAGCTTTTCTCCTTTGATATCCCAACTAATTATTGGAATTTTCAGTATATTTCTTATCCTCTTCCATTGCCTATATTAGTAATGCGAAATCATAAAAAGAAATGACTTGTCTAGAGTTCCACATGGAATCTCTTTCATAAAATTCGGCAAGATTTCTGCTTTCTTTTAACTTTTCATATTAAACTTAAAGGTATATCTATGTGTCTAATTTGATGAGTTATCCTAACACTAAATTGGCCATGAAAGGATGAGAAGCGGAAGAAAACTATAAAGGAAAACTAAGGAATTGGCTTCATTACAGCAAATTATCTCCATATCAATATGGTAGGCAGGAAGAAACTGTGAGTGCAAACAAAATAAACATTAGCTTAACAAGCCAAAAGAGAAATAAACAAACAAATAGATAAATAAATAAATATACAATGCAGCCAAAGACAACAAATGCAATAAACTGTATAAGCTACAAGTGAAAGAGTAAAGCTGCTCACCATTTCAGAATGACCTGAGTCATAAATATCATCATCATAAGTCCATTCATCCATTCCAAACTCAGGAAAACGGCAACCATTTGCATAGAGCCACTGACCTTTCTCCACCTTGCGACAGTTTGGACACTGCATTGCACCTTTTACGTTGAACGCTGAACCAATGCAGTCTGATTGGAATCCAATAAAAAGATTCATAAATCAGATCTACAGACCGGTTATAGAAGACACATTATGGTTTCATAAAAAGAGGAAGGAAATGAGAGAAATTAGAATAAACAGTTTAAGAGGAAACACACATCAACCTCCTATGCAGAGTACTAGAGTACTAATTACATTGTTTTCCAGTAGAAAAAAGAGGGGGAAAAACCATCACGGATTTGGAGTTGTCCCCCACGTAGACCTACAACTACAGAGCAGAAATTCAAGATATGGTAATAAAATAGAAAGATGATTCTTCAATAGAATTATTAAAGAAACTTAGCAGCCATGACACAAGAAAACTACAGAGGAATTTTACTTCAAACAGTTTTAAATACAAATGCAACTTAAACACCATCATGGAGAAGGCAATCCACCACCATAGTTTCTGCAATTACAAACATAAAATAACTTTGGAACTCAAAATGAAATATCATAAAAAAGAAAACAGGTAAGATGAGAGCTTCAAGTAAGCTAAGCAAGAGTTCGATCAGAGGGAAAACACCACAATAAATTTCCCATTCCCGTATATCTATTTTATTTCTGTGAAACTTCCTATAGTTCAACAGCACAATAACTATCGTCTGGTGTATCCAAGAAAATTATTAGATAGTTAATGTTCTCTTCTTTGGTCTTTTACAGAAATAGAAAACAAACAAACTGGCTAAGAAGCATGTGCCTCCTCAATTTTATGATGTAATTATTTGTGATGCTAGGTTATCATTAAACAGGTTAACAAAAGACCAAATTGATTTTGATCTCAGGAAGACGATCGTAAGGATAAATAAGCATCCTCGAAAAAGAAACATTTTGAGATTCAAAGCATTATAAGGTGATGAGCTACTTGTAGAGAGAGCCAGAATCCTATATAAGCCCACCCACTTTCCTGTAAGTCCCGTTTGAGGCTTCTGTTTGATCAAATCAGATTTAGCTAGACCAAGACCCAAACGAGCTAAACCGGTTATAATTTCTCAGAAACGAATCGATCTACCTATAAAGAAAAATTATTATTTCTAACATTAGCTCAGTCGGGAGAAGCCAAGAAGTCAAGCGTGTCACTTCAATCTAAAATTTACCAAAAAATTCCGGTAAAACGTTTTCATACCAAGCGTGCAACAGAAAGTCTAAGATCAAGCAATCAACCGAAAGTGCTAAGCTAAACCGCAGATGTTAGTTACATAATCGGATCTCGTCAATTCAGGGCGACAAGCCGAAAAAAGCAAGAAATGAAGCAGACGAAGATCCGAATATCATCATCCACGTCATACCCAGGTGAAATTGATGACCGCACTGGAGCTTAGCCCAGGACCGATCCCCATTGTCGGTGATAACATCGAGGCAAATGGAGCAGGGGACGGAGTTCCCACCGCCATCGTCGTCGACTGCGAGGTCGCCTTCGCTCTTCAGCCCCATCGCCGGAGCAACCAACGAACACAAGAGAGAGAGAGAAGAAAGGAGAAAAAAAACCCTAGCTTCTCCTCTCTGTTCGGCAATAGGCTAAGCAAGTTGGATCGAAGACAGATTAACAGCTCGGCCTCCTCGGAATGTGGGGACTCCGGAAATGGTCGAGCCAGAAGATGATCGGGGACGGATTCAGCAGAGGGGCAAGAAATGGCATTGGAAGGAAGGAGCCGTCGTCGTAGTCGTTTCGTGATGGATTGATTGAGTCAGAGATTATGAGATTTAATAATCTATCTATTATTATAAGATTTTTCTAAATATTTTCCTAATTCCATTCAAATTTACCATATATCAATATATATATTTATTATACAAAAATTTATTACTATTATCACTTTCCCTCTGTTAATAAGGATGGACATTTATTCTTTAAACTGTAAAATACTATATCAATTTAAAATTAAACTAATAATTCTCTCATTACATCAAATTTTAAGTAGGGAGGATTGACATAAATTTTCTAATGCATCCCGACCTAATTGCAAAATAGTCTTGAAATACGTTTCAGCTAATTCAGAGGTAATGTATAGTAGTCTTTTTTTTACGTCACGTAATATTCCTAATCCAGTTGAAATATATATTGAAACTAATATGCAGTCAGGTTGAGATTTTTAAAAAAATTCTTATCGACTTTCCTAACTCAATTCGATCATGAGAGATTACTTATTAGAGATTTAATGAAAAATCTACCAGTACAACGTGGAATTGATGCAGAGAGATCTTTTATCTCAGGCCGAGGAGGTTACCATGGAATCGATCTCTGTTTTTTTTTTTTTTCCATTTATGATCATTATTTTTAACATAGTCTTTTCGTTTTAATGAAAAGATAGTTACGCTTGAGGCGAGTTGGAGATGGGACCCGTCTGCTGCTCTGATTTGCTGCTTCCTCCGTGTTGAGGGGTCGGAGGAGGGCATTTCTGTCCGTTGGATCTTGAGGGAGGAGAGAGAAAAGCTGCTGTGTGCCTCCGACGGGAAATGAACGGCTACGAGTCTACGACCGCAGCTATTTATATCTCCTTCTGGATTGAACCTGCGCTGACAATTGTTGGTCGCGTCTCTTTCTCCCCCCTCTCGTCTGCTTCACCTTTCTTCTCTCTCTCTTGGTAAAATCTAAAACGGATCATCATCGTCACCATGTCTATTTTGCGGCCAATACCATGATGTTCAAAAAATCCCACAAGTTTAATTAAGGGAGATACAGACCTCTAGGATTCCAATTCCGTCATAGATGAGTGGCTGTGAGAAATGGCTTTCATTATGGTGTTAGTTGAGATAGAGAGGATAAAATCCATTGTCGTCCAGCGGTTAGGATATCTGGCTTTCACCCAGGAGACCCGGGTTCGATTCCCGGCAATGGAATTTTTATAGTCCTTTCTTCTTCTTCCTGCACACGATTACGCAATTCCGACACAAATGCATGATAAAGAACAGATTAAAGGAGAGACAAAGCCCAGGCCCAGACCTCAAGGCTCTACTTACGAACCCGGAGAGGAGACTCTGGCAGTACTTTGCACATATCGTCGAAGCACCATTATTACAACTCGAGTTCAACCACACCCTGTAAGGTGCCTAACTTCTAGCCATAACCAAAATTCTAACATGCCTCATCAAACAACATGCCGCAGAATTTATAGTTCCATGTAGGCCCACCCCAACACCTTGTTCTCAGCAGGTACTCCAATGCCGCAACACATTGTCTTCTAGGAACTGCTTCCATGCTTTCAATGGACTGATGCCTTTGACGCACTCCGGCGGTGTTTCCTCTGTGACCCGAGTCATGAACAGACCTCTGGCGGCAAACCCCATTAAGTCAGATGGGTCGACGAATCCACGCATCTGTGACATGAATCCACCTTTGTATGAGAAACCCATTCGGAAATACTGATCTGTACACATCCATTCTTGCTCTTGCCTCACTTGTGAACCTTGCAGAAACAGGGGCTCGTGTCTTTGTGAGGGCTCGTCTTTCAGGAATATGTGGTTCACCATCCCAAAAGAATCCCAATCAACCTGCTCAAGTATTCCCATAGCACGTTCTGAGGTCTCCATAGGCCGGCTGTATAGTTGCTTTCCCTGCTCCACTGCCAGCCTGTCAAGCTGATTCTTCAGTTCCTGGAGTCGAATACCGATCCTTGATGCAACTGAATCATATAATTTTCCTCTAGGGACCTGCTTGGATTCCTCAATATTGAGTATATCATCAAATAGGATAGGATCCCCAACAAGTACAATCACCTGCAAGCTCCAACATGAAGAGCTCAGTGAATTCACCTGCTCTAACTACTAAACACCAAGATTAACTCTCAAGCACAAGTGTCCTGGGACTATTAATTATCTCATCCATAATGAATGGAAAGAAGAATAAGAATTGACAAGATCATTACTGTTTTACCAATCCTCGGAATCTTTGCACCAATTGGCATGACATCCTGCATCCCAGTGTGGACGAAAGGAATGACCATAGGAATCTTGTCTGCATCAAGGACAAGTCTACATGCACAAACAGGATAAATCATTAGTAAGCACTTGCTCTAAATCGCAGCGTGAGAACTACCTGTACCTAGAGTGAGAAGCAACTTGTACCATTAAGAGATAAAGAATCTCCATGTCCATGCTATCAGGAACATCACTGAGAGCATCCATTCCCTTGTTTTCCCATCCAAAAAGGGAAGAGACAGGGAGAACACAAATCATAAACATTATGTTCTTACCTTCCCACCCCTCTTTTTGGTGACCCTAAGGTTTTCCCACCGTCCCGAGATCGGCTACCTTCAGGAAATATGTGAACCCACCCACCACTGTTTAATTTGGAAATTGCCATGTCCATGCCCTACATTATCCCACCACGAGGACCGTGGAAGCAAGAATGAAATTGATTAGACTGCATGGCTTCATAGTGAGAGCAAACAACTATTCGATATAAAGAAGTAGACCAAAGTAAAGGACCACATATTTACTAAAGACTCCGGTTCATGTGTACAAGCAATAAAAACAAACAAATTAGCACATAGAAATGCTTAACATCAAGTTTTACTTTGGGCAAACAGACTTAAGTAGGTTCTGCATTTTGTCAGAAAGTCAATAATGGCAAGTAACCATTCTAAATGCAGCTTTTTAGATTAGAAGTCACAAAAACGCCGACGTCTATAAGCCATTACCTTTTGATAAATTCCATCACCGCGGGAAACTGGCAACACTCTTACACATCGAAAGAAAGCAGAGGTAACAGGATTGCTGAAGCACCGATCAGTGGCGCACAGTGTCCATCTCAGGTTTTGGGCGTCCAAAAGAACGTTAGGGGGAAGAAGTGATGCAATAACAAATGGATCATCTACAGAAGCGACATGATTGCTCACCTGCAGAGCAGGTGAATGATATTCTCACAAACTGACAGACAATGTAAAGAGAGAAAGAAAAGTGAGCTCATTTTGATGATATTTTCACAGGCATACCGTGATAAGTGGCTTCTCTTTTGGTCTATTTAACAATGCATCATGTAATTTCTCCATTCCATAAATCTGTCACCAGAAAAAAGCAAATAAGATCATCACGCCATGAGATTGGAAAAGATTAACCATATTAACGCCAATTCACGTGAATATACAATTTAAAACAAGGTAATCTCACCTGCACACTGTTAAGACCATGCATAAACACATGGCACACATTGCCTATGACAGGCACGGCTACTGCATGAAGCATTCGGAGAATCGTTGAATCTTCTTCTTCATTGAAGTCCTTACTCACTGCAGCGTTCAATATTTTCCAATTATTTCTCTATGAATAACAGAATATTATATGTTTATGCATACATATTATAGCGTATGAAAAGCAAAACAACAGACTGTGATCACTTTTTGATAGATAAGAGGCATTCTCACAAAACATAATGAATAAAGAAGCAAAGAGCAGCTACAAATTTATATCAGGAACTATAGAGAATCATACGTTAAAATATATTAAGGAGAACGAAAATTCCTTCAACGGCAGCTGACATTCAAGAGATAAAGCTGACTCTAGCTGGAGCGTTCACCTCGTTTGCGGTAGAAGGACGAGGAAGACGGCAGGGAATCCCTGCGAAAATCGCGGTACCTCTGGAGCCACCGCTGCAGAGTCGCGGAGAAGAAGCCATCCTCGAACATCGACGGCCGGCGGCGGTGGCGGTCCACCGCGACTCTGAAGCGGTCACGGAGCCGGAGCTGGAGAGACCGAGCCTTGCTCTTCCAGTGATCCGCCTGATCGATCCACTGAGTGGCCATCACCGCCAACTCTCAAACTACAATCTTCTAGCCAGATCGTACACTTTACACAACAGAGAGATAGAGGGACACAGAGAGAGAGAGAGAGAGAGAGAGAGAGAGGTGGCTGCTTCAATTCAATGGACGGCCCAGATCGATAGATGGAGAGAGAATTTCGGAGTCAGCGAGAGAGACGAAATGTGCGATAGCCGCGGGGGGCAGGAGTGGAACGGGAAGGGCTTGCGATTCAGTCTACAGTATGACAATTTGACCTTTTTCTCCTATGTGCGCAGGTGAGCGCAACCACACTAGAGTCGATAATATTTTGTGATTATCTTGTCTCAGCTGGTCCACGACATAAGCGTTATGATTAATGGAAAAGCGGAGGACACACAAATATCTTTGGGCCCCACAGAGAGGACGCAACACTCGGATACATTCTAGAAGAATCGCAGAATTGGGCTGGGCCTGGGCCATTAGAATTAGAGCTCGGAGAATTAAGCATCCTATTATGCGGAACGCCCCTCCATGCTGCCAGTAGTCATTCAGCCCGAGGAATGTGCACGGGAAGCGCCAGTGATGTGTCCCTCCTGAATGTTCTTGCTGATGATGAACAAATGAGAAACAACAAGATCCTCATCCGAATCCTATCACTTACTGCAGCATAAATGAGAAGAGTTGAGCTTTAGGATAGGAAGAAGGAGGAGTCTACTGACAAGAGAATAAGTGTGCACTTCCAAGTTCGGGTTAAAATAGACTCATTTAATGACTCTTTACTTGATCATACAAATGGTCAGAGGAACTGCTATAATATCGGATGCAATGGAGAGAACCCATCCTACAGAGGGCACAACCCTGATTAGGAAGCTGATCTTATCCCTCCAAAGCTCTCTCATGCTCCCATTGGCATTACCAATTGACATTCGAGGAGTAGAAAATGAAGGTGGCGATGCCCATGATCAGCTTGAAACTTGAAAGAGTGGCATTTATGAGAGTGTAATAAAGACCAGTACAACGAAGCTCTGTATCAGAATGACTACTATAAAGGAGAGACAAGGCAGAAGCTGCAGATTCCATTATGCAGCAGTATCATAAACAAGTTTCTATCCGACTTATTATATACATAACATAATCAAAGGATCGGGCACACTTGTACTTTATTTAAGAGAATAATAGCGCATCTGCGAGAAATTCCCCTGCCAATGCATGTAACAAAACAGCCACCCGAAGAAATGGAGGCAACAAACAATAGGAATGGATATAAGATTAATGCACGAGAACACCGGCAGCTTCATCCGTTCCAGAAACCAATGGCTCCATTTCTGGCACATCACCCCTGAACACCTTGGCTATCTTCTCCGTTGGGACCAATGGCAGGTAAGTCGAGACCCTGTAGCCCTTTTCTGCTGAGCTGCGCACGGTCTGGTTGTACTTCTCTGAGCAGTAGGCAGCAGTTGGGACGACCACCTGGGCAACCTGGGGGAACAGGGGCAGATGGTTGAGTTTGCGCCAAGCAGAGACAGCGCACTGCTCTACCTTGGGCTCGTACTTGGAGTAGATCTCCTTGGCAGTTGGTTCGTACTTGGTGTAGACTGTTTTCGCAATCCCTGATGCAGTATCCACCACTCCAGCCCGCTTGACTTCTGAAGCCACGGCTTTTGCAGCCACTGGAGCCTGCTGAGCAGCTGAGAAGGCCTGAGTTGACACTTGCTTGAAGACAGGGGGGACCCGCCTGTCCAACTCATTCACGGACTCATCAATCTGCAAATGTACCACAATTCAACTGTTTAATCCACGGGAAATTCAAAAGGACTTGATAGGTACTTCACCACTTAGTTGAGCACATCTGCTGAGAATGTATAAACATGGGAAAGTTACTTCACTGGAAAATTTGCGAATGTGCAAACGTCAGAGAGGAAGTAATTCCATGAGTTTAGAAAGGAAAGCTGAATAATAGGCATGTGATGTACATGTCAAAGAAGAGAAAACAGCTTAAACTAATAATGGGAACTAACCTTGCGGTCTACAAACTTGAGGACCTCAATCGGGACATCGTGAAACTTGTCATACACAGGCCCAACAACGGTCTTCACAGTATCCTCAACTGTCTCCACGCCAGATTTCAGTGGGCCAGATTTCTCCTTCGCACAGCCGTAAAGGTTCAAGAAGCAAAGTGCAGCATGAACTGCTGCAACTTGAACAAATTCGAGGTACCTGAGCTTCTCTTCCTCTCCTGCAACCTGGAGACAAAAAAGAAGAAGAAGAAGAAAGAAAAGTGAATTTTAGTTTAAGGTTTTACGGAGAGGACGAGAGGACCCATATGCAAGTTAGGCTTTAGTCGATTTTCTGGGCTATAACCAATTCATCAGATCATTTTTCTGGCTCAGATATGAAATGAAATCAAAACGCAAGGAAGCCTAATGACTGCGTGTCGAAGTGATTTCGCCTGCGTGATTATACAGGCATAGGATCGACAATTCTAATGATTCAACGACCAAAATTATCACATCAAATCGTATCATTTCCTACGAAAAGAAAATATTTCAACTGATGCAAATCGAAGGAGAACAAATCACAGGATGAAATCGAACAGAGACGACGTATCACAAAACCGATCCAAAGAATCCGATTAAAATCACGGCCAGAAAAGACGAAACTGAAACAAAAACATCCCGATCAGCGAGGAAACCCAAAAGATCAACAGACAAATCGTCAAAGCGAAACCACACCTTCTCCAGAGCGAGCTTAGCATCACCTTCGGCCATATCCACTGATAATTCGAACAAGGCAAACTATCGGTATCAACGAGAGAGAGAGAGAGAGAGAGGGTGAATTTCACTCGAACGCCTCGATTCAGAGGATTCTTAGAAAATAAGAAATTGCAGGAGAAGATCGTTAACGGTGATCAGCCATAGGCCAGGGGTTCCGTCTCTTTATAGCTGCTCTCTCTCTTTCTCCCGTTCGAGGAGTTATGTGATCGGCGGCGATTGGCGCGGATCAAGCGATGTGAATCGACGGCTCTGGGGTAACCAGTGCGGTTAAGGAAGGCGTGTCGACCTCTCGCTGACGTTCGATGTCGTTGACTGCTTCCCGACTAAGTTTTCGTCGCAAGGACGTAAGGTCAGTCTGGGTATTTCAACCGACGGATCTAGAACGTTCACCTGTCATGTCCTTGTTAGGATGGATTGTCACAAGTGAAATGTAAACATGAATGGTACTCCAAATTTCCAACCAGAACAAACAGGGGACAAGAATAAATTGCAAATCGAAAGAAACGAGACAACACATCATCAAGTAAGGGAAAGGAAAAGGGCAAACACAATGGCAAAACCACAAACTAATGTAGTTTTATAGTTCGAATTGTATGTAACACATGAATACTCCCGTCGGGCACTCAACCACCAATCCCAGCCCTCCACGTGTTATACCCAAATTTCATTTCCACCCCCGAGAGAAGGGTAGATCCGACAAGAGGAGGGAAAAACCGAAATGAACCAACCAAAGGGAATTGATCATTAGTCATCACTCGTCAGCCATCAAAGAGTGAGTGTTGCTTGTTCCGATTTGTCGGTTCTCAGCTCCGGCACCGGGTGATGGTGCTGCAGCCGCGGGAGTAGGGGTTGGCCTGAGCTCCGGGCCTGCAGTTGTAGTAGGAGGCGCCGCGCCGGGAGCAGGGCACCGTGTTCCTCCGCAGCGCCCCGTAGCTGATGTATCTGCTAGTCGCCAGTATCCGCCGGTTCGTCTCCGAGTCGAGCCCGAACTCCTCCTCCTCCATCTCCGTGCACTCCCCTACCGACCCATTGCACTGTGCCGTCCCTCCGCCTGCCACCATAGCGGACATGCCGACCCATTCAAGCTCCCCCGCGAGGGCACCGGAGGACAGAGACGCGAAGATCACGATCGCGCAGATCGCGACGAGCGTGCTAGAAGAGAAGCTTTTCGCCATTGCCGCGGGTTTGAGCTCCCTCGGCCGGTCAGATCCTGCTGCGATAGACCTTGATTTCTTTTCCCTTCTTGGATCGAGTCGTCGCAGAGTTAATGGGGTCTTCTCCGGCTGTGTGATATGGCGCCTGGTTGGCTTCTCAGGGGAGTCAACGGTCGAGTGTTCTGATGGCGTGGGAGCTTCGGACGAGGACAGGGGTGTGAGTTCAGAGTTCAGACTTATTTATAAGCGGGAGGGACTGGACGTTTGACCATCATGTCCTCCTTAATTACACGGTTGCCATTCAAGCCAAATTGGGATTTGGGACTCCAAACAAAAACATATTTTTAGAAATCTCCTCAATTCCGTTCCTGTTTTTCTACCATATCCCGGAATTTATATATATATTGGAAAATATTTTTCTGTCCAATTTATTGTAAAGACAATGTTGCACTTGCAATTGGCTTCATGTGCTTCCATTCAAATGGATTGATTTGCTCAAAGTCACAGAATTTGGATCAATTAAAAATCAATGTGGTGATTATCTATCTTGCTCCAATGGTCGATTCACTGTCAATTCCGATGGATCTAAAACCCATGTTTCTAATTCCCAGGCTTTTTGCCTGAGAGTTGACCAATGAAGATCCTCGCCTTTTCATTAATCTTATTTGTACCGGAGATGGGCAAAATTGGGGCTTCCAAGTGATTCCCGAGGAGTAATTATTGAAGGTGAAAAATGGCGCAGGAGTCAAATACTGGAGTGGCAGTAATGTAATTGATGAGAGATGTCGTGGGCATATCCAGAAACCTAACCGGAATTCACGTAGCTGACTGGTTTGTCTTGATCTCTCTCTCCCTCCCTCTCTCTCTCTCTCTCTCTCACTACAATAGAAGAAAAAAGAATTTAGGAGGAGTGAGGAGAGAGACGGACAGCTAGGGTTTGGATCTATTCCCTTCTCTAGCGTCTAATCCCAGGACACGTTCTCTCTCTCCGCCGTCACCGTCACTGTCACCGTTAGTTCTGGCTGCACCCTCTTTTCGTACATAATTTATAATCGAAGTAATTCTTATATGTGTACTGCCTCGATATACACGTAATTACTTGTGACGTACTCCGTAAAAAAAAATTTACAATGGTGCGAACGTGTTACCTTGCCTGAACCGGAATCACTTCTCGCAAACGGAAAGAGTCCCGTTCCGTCCGGGATGCCCGTCAATTTTCAAACGGAATCCGGCACATAGCCGACGGCGTTGAACGGAGTTGGGGAAAGGGGCCAGACGGGAGTGATTTGCACGCACGTAGCCGCTACAGATTGGGAGAGTGGAGGACCCGTCCACAGGTTAGATGGAGGAGCGTATACCGTCTGCCGCGCCAGCTGTTCCATAACTGCCATCCGTTTTTTTTTTTACTTAATTCCCTCTTCTTTTGCCGGTTTTTTAATCAATTAAAAAAGCATATAAATTTAATAATATCTCTAATCCAATGCCGGTCCATGTCTGAAAACTTAAGAAATGCAGGATCATTGGCCATAAAAATTAAGTAAATTAATTTTAGTTATTGGAATAAGTTGCGTAATTTTTACTAATCATAGCAATTTTGTCGATTTTTGGCACATGATTAGACGTAATCTATATGACGTAAGTCAGTGATGGGCTTGGCCCACTCAATATTCGAGGAGGCCCATGACACTGAGAAGCAATAGCCTCAGCTGGGGGCATTTTCGTCATTTGACGGCAGGGCTAGGGTTGCGCGATCGACTCCGTATAAAGGTTTTCGAGGAGGAAATGTGCAGTCTCTCGCCATCGCCATCGACGGTATTCCTGTTCGTTCTCCCTCTGCGCAAAGGTGCTCTCACACTGCTATCTGATTGCTGTTAGGCTTCAATTCGATGTAGTTTCCATGAAATTATTGCTTTAGATGTGATATCACTGTCATTTAGCTTATAATCAGCTGTTTTTGGTTGATGAATGAGTTCATATCTGCGCTGAGTCGATTCTGTTGCATGATAGGATGAATCTCTCCGGCCTAAGTGCTTAGCTGAAGTAAAGTTTCAATTTTCACGTGCGAGATTAAGCGTGAATTTGTGATTCCTTGGCAGTGTTCGAAGGCTGTGAAAGTAGTCGTCCAAGATGCAGAACGAGGAGGGTCAAAACATGGATCTCTACATTCCCCGCAAATGGTAATTGTGTAAATTGTTTCTGGATGTGCTATAGTATTCAATTGCCTGTTCTTGTCGGAGTTATACATGAACATATTTTCTTCGTTGCAGTTCTGCCACGAACAGATTGATCACCTCAAAGGACCACGCATCCGTGCAGATCAACGTTGGCCACTTGGGCCCAGATGGTATCTACACCAACCAGTACACCACTTTCGCTCTCTGCGGTTTCATCAGAGCTCAGGTATTGGTGGTCTCTCTTATGTTTTGAGGCTGGTTTGCTCGCTCAGTTTCCACTTTCTGGCACTTATCATAGTTCACTTTGTAAAGAACCATCCCCTTCTTAATAGATGAATTTTGGTCTATGTTGCATTGTGGATTTTCCATCAGCCTCAGTGCCGTGATAACGGATATTCTGTTTTAGTGGCTTCTGTACTCCTTTATCTATAGTGGATAATAAAAATCTCACAGCTAGGCTTTCATGAAGCTAACGAATCTCCAAATATTTTTCTGTATCTGGAACTTAACTTGAAATTGCTTCTAGGCCGTTTCTTTCTTAGATTAGCTCTACATGAGAATGATAATGATTTTCTATTTGGTTTATGGGGCCTCAAAGTGCTGAAACGTTACACATATAGAATCATTAATTGTGAAGAGTGGGTCCCTGCGCTGAAGGAACTGATTTTGCAGGGCGATGCTGACAGTGCTCTCGACAGGCTTTGGCAGAAGAAGAAGGCTGAAATTCGCCAGTAAAATTGCCTGCATTTGCCATGTCAGTTTTAGGCAACCTTTCTTTACGTCTTGCTACTGCGGACAATTTCAAGTTGTGTGGGTGTAGATTGGGAGCTTATGTGGCTCTTAATTTGCAACTCAGTTTCTGGCTTTTGAGCCATTATCCACTGTTAGCACCGACCGTGCTCTTGTTGACTGGTTCTAAATTTCAGAGTGCTGCCATTTGAGAAGCTATTCAAAGCTTATGAGTCGTGTTTTCCCTATCTCATTCTTGATATTTCGTTGAAAAATGCGATTTCATGCAATAACATCTCTCTCTCCCTCCCTCCAAGGATTTTAACCTTGTACTGCAACCAAAAGGCCAAACTTTAATTGTAACTGGTTGCTGTCAGCCGACATGTGACACTCGGGATCTCAGGGAGTGAGGCCAAGTGAACCTCTCTATCTGAGAATTGACTTAGAATGTCGTTTTAGTTTCATACTGTCTCAGCTTTACCTCGAAGTTCAAGCTGAGCACAGCCTTGCTGTTGTGCAGACATTGAAGAAGTAGAACCGAAGCTTCACCCTTCGGTTATGTGTACTCGTGTTCATCGCGGCTGCCGAACTCCCCATAAATTTAGTCACATACATTTATATTAAATCTTACCTCTCTCAGACGTAATTACTGGATCCATCCCGCTGAATTGGGACGAGAAATTACCAAGGAGAATGTAGAGAGAAAGAGAGCCGTACATGTAAATCGACACGTGGCAGTTGATCAATACATTATCAACGAATAACTGCTTTTCCACGTGGCAAAGCTAATTAATTAATAATTTCTCACGAGTCTCCCTATTTTTATATCATCATTTTTAAAATTGGATCATACCGACCGGTTTGACCAGTTCGATCAAGAACTATCCATTCCTCCGACCTGGTTTCTCAAATGAATCTAATTACATTATAAATAGGGTTAATTTCGTTCAAGTCGACTAATTTTCGGTCAAATCAGTAAACTTAATAAAATTAGTGGGAAAATTAAATGAATTTAAATAAAACAAAATTAAAAACCCTCCTCATAAATCAATCAATCAGCAATTTGCAAGCCTCCTCCTCCCTCTTTAAGCCACTTAGGATTTTAAGTGGAACGTCTCCTTTCGATTTTTGATAGCTCCACGGTAGGCGGTAGTAGCGGAGGCGGGCCTCTCCTACTCAGTAGGCGGCAACAGCAGCCCTCTCCCTCACAACAGGCGGCAATGGCAATCCTCTCCTCCATCGCAGGCGGTAGAGGCGATCCTCTCGTTTCCTCCATGGCAAGAGGTAGCGTCAGCTCTTTCCTCCACGGCATGCGGTAGCGGTGGGCCTTCCCACACAGCAGGCGGCAGCAACGAGCCTCTCGACTCCACAGCAAGTGGCAGCGACAAGCCCCATATCTCCTCCATAGTAGGCGGCAGTAGCCAGCACTCCACAGTAGGCGATAGCAACCAGCGCTCCACAGCAAGCGGCAGTAGCAAACCTTCCCGTCCAGGTGGCAGCGAAAACAACGACAACAACGGTAACAACGCTCTCATTTTGAGTGTGAGGTATTTTTTTAATTTCTATGCTTGGTTTGCTAATGTCTATGATTAAATGATAGGGTAGTCACATGTATACCATTTGCATATTGTTCGATGAATGGTGTAATCAGTGTAGTTGTATTCATAAGCTTTTCGAATTTTGTTGCCCATGAGATGTAATGGTTGTTGCAGCATATCTCCATTACTATCAATAACAAGTTTGCACCATTCATCGAATGTAAATGAACTTTCTCCATAACATTTGACCTACTTGAATTTAAGCTAAATCTCTTAAATTAGAAAAATTAGCATGATTGGTGTGAAGATTTTAATCATGATACCAACACACCAAATTAAGGCATACCAAATGATTTCGACATGGAATGGAGTGTTTAGAATACCCATAGTAGAATAATTTTAATTTTAACCATATTTGATTATGAGAATTTTTTTGTTTAAAACTTTGATAACACACTTATTTTATTTTATTAAATTTACATTTATATTTTTATGTTGAATTCGAATGATATAATTATTATATTAAGAATTTTTTTATTATAATTTGGAGTATGATATATAATATAATATAATATTATTATTAATATTATTTATTAAATATAATATTTAACTTATAAATCTATATTTTATCTAATTTTCTATCGATTCGATTTTAAAAATTATAATTTATATAAAGGGATTTGGTGCTTGGAATTATGGCAATTAAGATTCAAATTAAGAATTGAACTAAATTACAAAATTAACCTTCAAACTGGCCTAAAAACTTCATTCTTCTACCACTAAAAGCCGCACTTCTCTCTTGCCCGCCTAAAATTATATTACAAAGCCACGCATACCCTCTTCGACTAAGAATTATAGGGGAGAAGTACTAGTTCCACGCTATGGACCCCACTGCGATTGAAACCATGGACTGCATTAGCCCTTAGCATCACCGCCGGTGCACCTGAGGTCGCGGACTCGGTGTGGCCCAGACCACGTCGCAGGTACAGCCGTCGAGCACTGTCTGCTCGTCACGTGACCGAGCAGGCATTGGGATTCTCGTCGCTGAAGAGCTCGAACGAGTCGGACGGTGGGAGCAAGTCGGGCTCCGAGAGTGGCAGTGCCCGCTCGCTTTCGGGACCCGGGTGCACGTACACGTAGGAACTTGGTGGGGCCTGTGGGGCGTAGTATGATGCACCGTCACTGCTCATCGGGTCCGCTGTGCGGCAGCTAAAAGCGTACGTAGGAGGACCGTTGTAATTATATGGACACATGTATGGGTAAGCATCAAATTGCTCGTATGGAGGAGGGACTTGGTTCGTCGGCCTTTTACCCGGATCCAGACCCGAACTTTGGTGCCGATTCGGACCGCGGTCCTGGCTCGGACCAGAATCCGAAGATCTCCCGTGGCTCACTGGCACTTCTACTCGCGGAGTTTGACCCTCCTTAGTATCTGCACTATTCCCATTTTGCCCTCTGGGTTTCTTCTTTTTACCGCCGAAGCCACCGCCACCGCCACCCGTTTCCGAGTTCACAAACTTCTGGGCCGCCTTCTTATCGGGGACTGCCAACTGGTCACCGGCTGACCCGGTGACGCTCGGCTTCGCCTCCTCCGGCTGTTTTGCCTTCTCAGCCTCCCCCTCGATATCAGCACCTTTACCTTTCCCTTTCCCGGCACCTTTTTTATAGGAATTGCTATCTCCGCCGGCTCCTCCGGCTGCATCCGGCTCTCGAGACTCGGTCTTCTTTTTATATTCACCGTTAGCTCTCGGAGCTTCTCTTTCTTCCCTGCCATTATTGCTGTCACTGTGTTGATTCTCTTTTGGCTTCGGCTTGCACTGCTTTTCCTCTTTTGAGGCAGCTTTATCGGCAGCTTTGTCGGGCAGCAGCAATATGGGGCGTTTGCCCGTCTTTTTCTCGAGCTTGCTGATCAATGTCTGTGCCTCCACGTTCCCTGTCACCGAGACCCTCTGCTGCTTTAGATCAATCTCTGTTCTGTAAACACCTGTTATACCGGAATAAAAGAATTCATGAAAACAGAGGATACGATCAATCCTAATTCCTTAAGCTCTTGATTTAAATTGCCATTAGAATTTAAGCATTGAAATCACAACGTAACATAATTTACTTAAGTATTGGTGGTGACATTCTCAATGAACACCATAAAAATCAAGGGAAATGAAGTGGAAGTGAAAGCAATGTAGAACAGTCATATTTTGTTTGGCCAGTTTCTTTTCAATTTTGTTGGGTAGGTATCATATTGGTTATAGAGTAGAGGATAGTGCGACGGATGAATCAATGGCTCTTGCAGTCAACAGAAGAGCCCCAGCCCCTAAATCAATAATTTTTTATTTCATGCAGACAGCCTTTTTTATTCCTCTTAACATGACAGATGAAAAGCACATCAATAAGGTGAGCAAAGACTCACATGGAGCTAGTTGAATCGATTTACACTCTTGAATTCTTAAAAAGTTAGTTTTTTTTTTCTGTTTCTGGTAGGAGTAGTCTCCTCTCTGTAAGTAGTAAATCTCCGGCTCTTTACCGAATTGCCAGGTTATGCCTAGAATAGAACCCGACTCAGAACAGTGCTACTGAAGATTGGAAGAGAATAGGTGTGTCTACCTTCGATCTTCTGTAGGATTCTGCTGATGTTTTTCTTGCAAGCTTCGCAGTGGATGGAGACCCTCAAAATCCATGTCTGCGAAAGTATAGCAGAACCCAACAGAGCAGAAGCGATGTCATGAACTTTGCACTTTGCAGATGAAAGTTGGAGTAATGGAACGTTAACTGTTGCTAGAAGTCCATGTGCTTTTTCAATGGATGTGCCGTAACATATGTACCTTGTAGTTCAGTAGTTGCTCCTGGTTTTCTTCTGCGTCCTTGGCATCCGATCTTCCTTCTCCTGCAAGTGCCATTATCAGAGAGATAGAGAAGAGTTTGTGCTTACTGTTTATGAGAGAGAGAGAGAGAGAGAGAGAGTCTAAGGAGAGCTGAGAAGAGAATCGAGCACTTTAATAGGGAAGAAGAGGACTACTATAGTTGGCCCCATACATTAGTTCTTCTAATCTAATGTAATAAACAGACGCAAAAACTCCTACTGTGATCATAAGACTCTGATTTCTTAACCACATATCAAGAGTGACATGCCATTATAAGGTCATCTTTTTATGAATACGATTACTGAATCCCAACTTACAAATTCCATAGCATTATGTGATTTCATGTTACATAAATCCTTTAGGGTCGATTCAACTTTTTAACTGAACTATCATTCTGAGGCTCAAAGGGTGGATTATCTTTAGGCTAGTTCTCATAAATAAGAGGAGGAAGCAGTCACAGACATCTTAGTATTAGGCTTATCTTGACAGAACCGGACACACGGATTGAGAAAGCACAGTGGGAAAATCAGACCTCTCTGGGTAGGTAACCCAGCTGTTTGGGCTTTAGAATGCAGGAAGCCACTTTACAGTATGATGAACACCCCCAAAATGCACATGATGTTGTTGTATCCTTGCCTTTCCTTAGTTAAGACCATAGTGCTCGGAAAATGTGCATAGAGCTTTTCCATCAAAATCTTAACCACGGAGAATTGGAATCATGAAGGGAGAGAACCCATGATCCAGTCCTCAGGAGGCCAATCTGGCTCGAGTATGTATCAATCGGTTCTGTTGGACCTTTTTGGATATCTTGATCCAAGGTGGTGGGTCTAGCTTCTTGGCCTCAACGGGACAAGATCTTCATGGCTGGCCTTGATTGAGCTCGGATGAATTTCTGTTACCCTTTGCTTCGAAAAGGAGTACGTAGAAAATAGTAGAGTGGGAGAGGGGCAGTGGTGGGAGCCATCGACCACGGGTGCCCAGTGACGAGTTTGCCGGAGACCTCTGGGACCAACAGGGGCTCTGCTCCGGATGGTTTTGGCCGAGGAAAGCATCCAATGATCACTGTCTCAGCTTGTAGTCAAATGTCAGTTTTACCCGTCAGAGATCCTCTTTTGCAGAGGGAAAAATCCGGGTCGGTGTCCAATCTGCCAATTCGTCTCGAACTGATCGAGACAAATCAGCAAACTGAGAGCCACGGACTTTAATTCTGGCACTGGGATTCCCAGTGTTATAGGAAAAGAATGAAAAAAGAGAATAATGGTCATTGAGAATGACGTTTATCGATTTTAAGTTGGAGGAGTCGTCCGGAACCAAACCGGACTCAAAAAGCTTTTCCTGTCAGAATCAACTCAGAAGAGGGAGAGTGCCTCGGAAGCAACCAAGAGATTGCCCTGAACCTAGGAAAGGAATTTAATGTGAAAGGCTCGTATTTATCTGCCTTCAAAGTCTCTCTTATGCCAATGATACTCCATGGATTATGGCCATATACTCTTTGCCATTATCGGGTTCTCGGCTTCCTTCTTCCTATGTGTCCCGGGCCTCAGGAGATGGCAGAGGCTGCAGATATTGGCTGAGAAGCTGAGAATCGTTTCCGAGGCCTTGGAGCACGCGGAAGAGAGGGCGACAAGGTTTCAGGAAAGGCACGATCGGATACTCAGCCAGATCAGCGCGTTCTATCTGACCAACCAGGACCTAGAGGAGGCTTTGGCTGGGGCACGGAGAGCCATGGAAGAGGCTGTGGAGTTCGAGGGCAAGCTGAGGAAGATACAGATGAGAATACTCAGCTCATTTCCAGATGAAGTGGATGTTTTCAGCCGTGCCGAGTTCGATCAGAGTAGACTAGATCAACCTCGTGTTAGATAGTCATTGCTTGCAGGTCAAGGCATCATCCAGCATTTGCTTCTCCTGCAACTGCTTGCTTTTGATGCACACATACTATTATTTTTCGTACATGTGTTCAAATAGCAAGAAACGAAAGGGAGAACAAGAGACGCCAGCAGAGCCAGATGAGGTGTTTTTTTCGACCAAAAAATTCCCCCATTCATTGCAGCTGACCACTGTCGAGAGATATGTTCTACCTGATCTGCGCACCTGTTAGCCAGCAGTCTCCTAACTCGACTGACTACTGTAAGTCATTGAAATGTCTCTTCTTACGCTCGATTTCACGGACAAGAAGTTGAAATTTCCTTGGCACAACTGATCTGTCCGCCTGCAGATTTGAAAACAACCTCTGGATCTGTCTCTTCCATCCTCTTTCCTGCTCTAAGCCCATAACTAGACTAAGTGCGAAACTTCTACTACCTTAGAAGTTGGAGCTAATTCAGATAGGCATAGGAATGAATCCTACGCATGGTGTCATTAATCAGGATTCATGCTGTGACTCCGCATCAAACTTGGAACGGTGTTCTACCGTGCGAGTCAGCAGACCACTACATCTAGACAATGAACATGAGGATGTCTACGAGAATCCTCCCCCCCCACCCCCCCACCCCCC
>CXYZ01011466.1:989000-1051170 GCA_900006705.1 Sonneratia caseolaris
AACATTGCCCAAGACGCAGATGCCACAACAAACATTGTGAAGTTCAACAGACCAAAAAGTGTACATTTCAAAGATCTCAAATTGCGACTAGTATAAATGGCATCATCCAGGCTTGTTCAAAAAGGGCAGAATTACTGAAAGGAATAGAAGTATTAACAATAAACTACAATGTTCTTATCCGTACTTCCAAGTTATTTCCAAACTTTCACATTATTTCCAAACGGCATCATAATTACATCAATACACAATTTAAAACTCCTAAGACCCTAAGCAAAACCTCTATATAGACCCTAAAAATTCAAGAGCAAACTTCCACACCGTAGCCAATAGCTAAAGTTACGATTTTTACTATGATACCTCTTGCAGCAAAGACCCGTCAAGGGTGTTGAAAACCCTGACGAGAGTTCCCTTACTACTCGCAGTGGCAAGGAATTTCCCATCCTGCGAGAGGGCAAAGCAGGTGATTCTTGAATCGTGGGCCATGATAAACTTGGTCCTCTTCGAGGCGTAGTGCTCGACCCTGACCTGCCCTTTCTGCAGCCCTGGACAGATCAACACCATCTGCCCAGAATTCTGAGATAACGCACAAAGGCCCTTAGGGTTTGTGAAGGTTTCAATTTGGTGAAGCAATTTAAGGTCCGCGAAGTTGTAGACTAAGATTTTCTGGAGCAACACCACGACGATCCGGTCCCGCCTGAGCTTGACGGACTTAACCACGGAGCGGAAGGAGAGCTCGCCGATGCACCGGGACTGGTGATCGTCCCAGATCATGACCTTGTTTAGGGGGTACTGCGGGGGAGACCCACCGCCGACAAGGGCGAGTATGTTACAGCGGAAGAGCATCTCCACGACCCCAACGCCGCCCTCCACGAACTCCCGCCGGAAGATCTCCCGGAAGGGGTCGCAGTTGTAGATACGGAAGTCGGAGTCGGTGCCGGCGGCGAAGCAGCCGTGGTCCTGGTTGAAAGAGAGGTGGATGAGGTTCGGACCACGGGCGGCGGCCGGGGTGGGGTCGGGAGCCTGGGGGCCGATGGTTGCGCGTGTGAGGGAAGGGTAGGCATGGGCTGTCTCGGCATCAGGGTCGGGGGCGAAACTGTCGGCAACCAGTGTTTGTGGGGAGGAAGGAGGGGAAGAAGGAGGATGTGCAGGAGAAGGAGCCATGTGAGGGGACATGAAAGAAGGGTTAGGGCTTGGTGAAGAAGAGGATACGGTTTTCATGGGTTTCACCTGCTTTGATCGATAATGAAGAGAGAAAGGCGGAGGAGGCCGAGGAGGAGGAGGCCGAGGAGGAGGCGGCTGCCGCTTTCGATGATAATGTCCACAGGACCACAGCAAGCAAAATAAATTTTACAAAAATATATAGATTTAATATAAAAAAGAAAAATATATATATATATCAATTTTTATTATAAATTTGCAGTAAATATAAAAGGAAATTTTTTTTATGTTATCCTAATCTTGTTTATTTATTTATTTATTATTAAAATGATCTACCCAGAATTTAAACCAGTTCTAATTAATCAGATCATGAGCATGCGTCTCTGGTAAATTGTATCCACGTGACATTATTATGGTGATGAACGTACGACTGACTGGTCTCTCGGTGCTCAATCATCGCATCGAGTATCAGTCAGCGGTATGCTCTCACCAGGGATGAGACCGATGCCACGGGTGACTTGGACGGACGCGTTCAACCATAGTTTTTAAAACCGGACCGGGCCGGGAACCGATCAAGGTATGGATTCATGGGTCGGACCGGAGGTTCAATAGGTTGAACCGTATGTTTAATAAATAATATTAATAATATAATATTCCAATAAATTGATATAATATTATAATTTAATTATGATTTACAATCAAAATCATTAATATAGTTATAATGTTAGTCTAAATTCAACATAAAATATAAATGTAAGTATAGTAAAATAAAATAAGTATATTATAATATATTTTTATTTTTATTTTTAAATTAACCGGTTTACTCATCGATTCAATTAAATTTATTGGTTCAAGTAAGAACCGGTCGGTTCAATTAAATTTGACCTCATTTAAATAATAATTGGATTTTTTGTAAGAACCGGGCCCGGTGAGTGGCCGGTTCCCGGTCGAACCGGCCGGCCCGGTCCGGTTTTAAAAACTATGCGTTCAACCTCCCGTGGTCACTCGGGGCAGCCGACTCTTCACAGTCATGGTACAGGAAACCGGCACCATTCCATCTCTTTCTGGCTTAGATATCGAAAGCGTTAATTCGGGCCATAATCTCTCTGACTCGGAGCTGATGAGCCTTCCCAAAATTGATCCTTCACCCGGAGGGAGACCCGCTGGATTGCCGTAAATTTTATTATTGATTTTTGACAATATTTTATCGATATTCTCAATTGAAAAACATAACTTCTAATATTTACTCTTTTATTCCCAACGAGCAAAAAAAAAAAAAATACAAGGAGAAGAAAAACAAGTAAGATCCTCAAAAGCCAAATCCGTTGTCGAATCCGGCATCGTAACCGGCGTCATACGCCGCCATATCGGTAGCGTCCCCTATCATATCCCCAATCAGCAGACCCCCGAGCAGCCCGCCGGCCAACCCCAGGCCGAAATTCCCGCCGCTCATCTTCGGGGGCTTCGGCCGCTGCACCGGAGGATATCCGGATCCCTGGGGCGGGTACGGGGAGCCGTAGCCCGGATACCCGTACCCTCGCTGCGGCTGGTACTGCGGGTACCAACCAAGTGGCGGCGGAGGAGGAGGATAAGCAGCCGCGGTGCTCGGGCCCGACTGTGCCATCGCAGGGTACGCCATCACGGGCTCATCTGCGGCCTTCGCGACCGGGGGCGGCGGCGGCAGCGGCTGCGGGGCGCTGTAAGTGTACTTCACCCCGAACCGATACGAGAAGTCCAGGGTGCCCCTGGCCGTCCCCTTCGGCGTCCTGACTCTGCAGCTCATCACGCGCTCCTTCACCTCCTGCAACGACTTCCTGTCCCCGGCCCCGTCAAGGAGCTCCTTGATCGGCACGTGGACCTCGCCGATCTCCTTGTCCCCGAGGACGCGGTCGGACATGAGCTTGAACACGAGGGTGAGGCGGTTCGAATTGGCGGCGTCATCGTCGAGGGTGAACTTCATGGGGAAATCCCACCTGGGGCTTGTGCCGGCGCTCCTGTCGACAGGGGTCCTCTGGGCGGTGCGGCGGTCGCCGGAGATGGAGACAACGGCGTAGACGTCCATCTTTGTCACGAGGTTGACGTCCCTCAGGCCCCTGGCCGACAGGACGGTGATGTCGAGAGGCCTAAACTCCATTCCGAAACAGACAAAAACAGAGAAAACTGGTGTCAGATGGGAGACGGGAAACTGTTTTCCGAGATTTCTTATTTCAGCGTTTTCTCAGAGGGGATCGAAGGTTTAGATATAAGAGAGGGAGAAGATTCGATTCCGCGCGTTTAATTAAAGTAAGTTAACCCCACCAACTTCAAAAATGAGAAACTCGTCTGGGAATATTTGTTTTCCTTTTAAAAAACTTTTCAACAAATAAAATCTGATTATTTAATATTAAAATACTTACCAAGTAATTTCTTATCTATCCAATTTAAATAACATCCAACCATACATCATCGAATTATATTCATGGATCTAAGCTGAAAAAAAAAGCATATTTATGAGTACTTTTTTAATATATTATTTATAAGCATGTATAAAGATTTTATGCCGAGAGAATCTGGACTATTCTAACGCTATTGATCTTGACCGCCCATGGAGAATACACGCTTTTTTTTTCTTTTTTTTTTTGCTACTTACATGTCAGGAAAAAAGCAAATTATTATACCCTCCAAAAGTATATTATTTTTGGGTATGTCTATCCTCTTTAAATGATAATCTTTTATTGGTAAAAATTTTAAAATAAATGAGAATTAAGTTTTTAAAAAAAGTGCTGAAAACTAGTATTAAGAGGCTGATGGTTCAAGCAGGACAACTCCCCTACACTGAAACATTATATAAATATTATTTATATTTTAAAAAATTATCTCAATTTCACCGTATAAATTAATAATATATTATTATATTAATTTTCATATTCATTCCTTCCTTTATACGCACGTGACCGATCTTATTATGATAAAAGCTGATCCAAGCATGCCCTCTAGGATATCTTGTCGGGTCAACAAGACACGATAATATAGAGGTAACCCTGACCCAACTCGATAACACGATAAATTTCATTTGATCGTAACTTATCTGCAACTAATTTTTTTTTATTTAATAGTATTTAATAATCTATTAATTTTTTTTTAACTTCCCTAATCAGACTATCGTGTCGGCTGGCTTAGTGGAGATCATCGGATCCAACAGGCCTGATAAAATTACCAGGCCATGCTAGAACGGCACGATGAGCTTCCAACACAATAAGCCCCGACTTAGCACGGTGTTATCGTGCCAGGCCGGATTTTGCCAGGTCTACATTTATACGAAGCTCACTTCCTGCGCAAATTTTGTAACGTACAGCTTCACCACTCGGGTACGGTGCCTGGTCAGGAATTCCGAGTACTATTTCAAGCAAGACACGCTCACAGGTAGCTCACAGAGCAAGCAGGTCTTCTTTCTAGCACGTTATGCCGGAGATTCGTGCCTCACTTACAGCGTTAGGTGTTGAACCCAGAGAACAAACACAGCATAACGGTAACATGCGATGCTAGTGTTATACAACGATAATGTTATGTGTCCATCAGACATGTAGGAAAACAACAGGAGGGAAATTTGTGTGTGTGTGTGTAGATCATCAAATCCTGAAAGCCTCGGTGTTCATCAGTAACGGAAAAGCTCGCTCGACCACTTCACTCTAAATTCAAACCTTAACTACGCAAGCAACGAACTTGTTGACTAGGAGAAATTGCTCCGATGACGAAAGTATAAGCTGTACTATGGAACTAGAATCACAGTCTATTGGTCCATGATGTGAAGGACAAAGAATCTCCCCACTCTGCGAAGTTGGGGACTGCAAAGAACCGGGATGAGTGTAGTATGGAAATAAATGGGGGATATCGAACCTGTCGAGCCTCAGGGAAGTAATTCAGGCATTATTCTCCTTCAGGCCAGGAGGAGGAGGAGGAGGAGGAGGAGTTCCAGCGAGCCATGACCACATGCCACCAGAGCTCTGCCTCTGCCTTGCCGTTAGGATGGCTTGCTCAGATGCAGCCTTCTGTCGCTGGAGGAGCTCGAGCTCCTTCTGCAATGCTCCCATTGTTTGCTGCTTCTGCCTCAGCTCTGCAACGTCAACCTGCCAACCCAGAAAGAAATAGTTAGTGCATGAATAAAAGCTCTGAGAGAGGAGGGAACATGTAATATCCTATTTATTTTTTAAAAGAAAGAGCAGCAGGAGGAGCACAAATAAGTAAAGTCTCCGGGAGAAGGACCAGGTAAAAGTAGACTGCACAGCATATACCTCAAGTTTGAAGGATCTTGACTGTTCTGCGGCAAGCTGACCACGTATAGACTGAAGTTCCTGTACCGTGGAAACCAACACATTAAGCTGAGAGAGTTTCCTAGTTGTAGTTTCATCAGCAGATTCAAATAGAAAATGTAGGAGCAAATGAAAATTTGGGTAAGCTATCCTGTCCAACTAAAATTCGGTTATCCTAGAATCAGTCAGATTAATGTAACAACTGCACTGAACTCACTACCATAAAAAAGGTCACATGATCAGCTCCCATTTATGATCATCAGATCATCTTTGGACGAAATTATACCTTGTGCAAGTCTGCATTCTGAGCTTCAGCTTCTAATAATTCTTGCTTCAAATGAAGAGTCAGCGCCTTCTCTTCATTTAATAAAGATTCTAACTCTTCTTTCTCTGCTTTGATGGTTGCTAGAAGAGGCCCAACGCTTTCCTGACCTCTTGATTTCTACACAAGAATGGAGGATTTACAAAATACATTCATCATAAGATGAAACAAAATCTACAGAAGCTCACAGATGACTTCTATAAATACATAGTTGCAAAACATTTGAATATACTCTCTGGTTGTCGATCAATCATGGTAGGCCACACCCACAGACTAACTTAACATGCTTCAGTGATTCATTAGTAACTAAAAGGTTCAGGTCCATTTAAGAACTGTGAATTGCATCTTGGATAATATCTCCTGCAGATAAAGATGATTCAGGCAGTATGCAATACCACAGGATCCAGAGGATTGTCAGCAGTAATTTCCCTTATTCTTCCACCCTGTACTGTTTCAATTTCTGATTCTGCATCCCTGGTGGCATGTGTTACATTGTGCACAGCAGAGTTACTGTCTGGTATGGTGCTCTCAATCACCTTCGATGGCAAGGTTGACTGGTGACTTGGTTTAAGAACATTGACCTGCATTTTTCAAACCATAAGAAAATATGCAGAGCAATAAATTCTGTTTCATCATAAAATAAAATTAGCCTTGAACCTCATTGTTGTAATGCCCATTATACCCTCCAAAAGATACAAGTACATCTTCCCCATTGTAGGAGCTGACAACCAAGCTTAAGCCCTATTTAACCAAAAAGTCAGAGTGAGACTCAACATTGTGCATCCAATGCTGGAAAAATATTTTGGAATGGCAGGATGAAGGATAAGGTAGTCTGCTGATGATCCAGCAGTCACAAAAAGATTAGTGGCATGCCTTCAAATAAATAAATTAGATACGAAAAGACAAATAAACATACCTCAGTAGCGAGAGGAACATGTCCATGAACGGTAGTTACAACTGACCAAACTAGTGTAGACATGTTCAATACAATTGTCTCAGAGAAACCTGGATGGAGTTAACATAAGAGATGAAGAGTGAAAAAGAAAGTCCCATATATTTTTTAATGAATCATAAAGTCCCATATAAGAAACGAATTTAGCTAACAAATATGGATGGATGAATCAAAGATTAATCTCTTCAAACAATCTCAAATCGTACATGCATGTGCATTTCCAAATTTGCACACCACAGTAAGTTTTTCCTTCAGTAGTTCATTCATCTAAATGGACTTTGTAGTCTTTCATCACTACTACCCAGAAACACGGAGTTAATCAATGCAAGAGGTCATTTAAGTCCCTATAAATCTTTCTACGTTTTTTGAAAAATAAGTACATTCATTAATGTTCACAAAGATTGTGCATAATGACATGTACAAAAGTAAGGGCCTATGCATGACATAAAATCAATCATGTTTGCTATACACTGACTACCCCACCGATATAACTGCGTGTGCCAACAATACAACCCCCTAGCCTATATATCTTTATAGTATACAAGGTTTGCGATGCACTAAAACTTGATTAAGTGGATCTTTAGGTTCAAATCAACTAACATACATCTCAGCAGTAATCCTCCAAGCTGCATGTTATCTGTGACACTAACTGTGGAGAAATTGTACCCAGGCTTTGCAATGATTACGAGTGTCTCCCCTTCAGTAGAGAGAAGAGGGAACGTACTACTGCATGTGACCAGACAAACTTTATGCCTACTTAATGAGAGATAGTTCCTCTATATTTTATCATCTGATCAAGGAAGTGACGTTTAGGACAGAATTCATAACTAGAGGCTAGAATTCAGCTGCTGATCAAACTCCAAAATTTCAATTTCAAAAATATTGTCACTTACCATTCTTATTATCACCACCACCAACAATAAACCAATTCTCACCGACAGTTACACCTGCATGTCCAGCTCGGGAAGAAGGTATATCTCCTTGCTGCATTGGTCTTGACCACTCCATCTAAGAAAACAAAACCTTGTGATTAAATTGACGATTGAAGTCTGTATCTAAAGTCTAGATTACAAAGCTTATTATCTTACTGTTTGTATATCAAGGACATGCAGATCGTTAAAGAATGTAGCATGGGAAGTCCCACCAAAAATTAGAAGATAACGTTCTGCATGAACTGCTGCAGAATGATCAGACCTAGGAGAGGGAGGAGTACCCCTGCGCACAATAAATATATGCAATATTTCAATAAAAATATATATAATAATTAAAATATAAAACTGAGATGAATGCACATATAAATGACAGCTATGTGATCGTGCAACAATGAAATGCACTTTCTGGTGGGGAAATCAATTTCCGATAATTCAACAAAAACTTGTTCAGGAGAAATGTTAAGCTGTTCCTCACATATAGTTTCAAGAAATGATGGTACCAGAAAACTATACAGATGATGATGCATAAAATAATGGTTCACCAATGTAAGATCTTAATAAAATAAAACCAATTCTCCTGCAAAATGAGTTTTAGTGGCAGCTTAACTTGAGCAAAATCATTATCCAAATAAAATTCAGTGAGTTCCTCTTCTGGAATGGGTGAAGAGGAACTGCCAACTGCCAAGAGTAGAATTTCCACCTCGAGTGAAAGGCATCAGTGGCACTTGCTTTTCATTGAACAAGAGCAAAATTCCCTATCGATGACAGAATTTACGGGCATTCATAACCATCATAGACTACACAAGAATAAAAAAATTACTTTTCTTTTAACTGAAAAAGTTCCTTTCACGTTGTCCATACAGTTAAATCTACTTACACAGCATCAAATCCATCCCAAGTCATAGTTTCAAGGTCAAGTATATGCAAATCATTCAGCAAAGATCTTCTTGCATCCTGACCACCAAATATGACTAAGGTGTTTGCTATGAGGGTCACTGAATGGCATCCACGTGAGACCTGTAAAGAATCAGGAAAATGAGACAGCAACATTCCTACATGCTGTAAAAAATGCACATGTCTAGCTAAGATATTTTGATCTGACTTTCTTAAATGCTTACGTTATTAGTACCAATACAAGTAATACTCAGAAAAATAATGCATCTTAAAATCAGCCTCCATATAAATCTTTAAAATAAAGAAAAGAGAGATGTTGAAGTAATAGGTACCGGTGGTTTCCCATAAGTCTTCAAGAATGACCAGGTACAAGTTTGTGGATCGAATTCCCTAACTGTAATTGATGAAGCAGATTGAGGATCTTTAGAAACTCAGACAAAGAGAAACTTCTTTTTACACGTGCACTCAGCCAGAAGGTAAATTTGGATTGATTGAGTACTTCTCAATCTGAATGATCACCAACAGAAAACTAAAAGTCATAATTTTCAGGAAAAAATGATAGGAATAAACTAATTCGCATAGGTTTTCTTCACATGTTAATTTTGAAATCTTGCCATAAGAATGGTTTCTCCAACTTTACAAACAAAACTTCCATAGACTAAAATTAAAACTTCAATCTGGAATATTTTTAAAATGTACAAAATGCACCTGTCATGGTTTCTGAAGGGTGCTTTGTATGTCTAGCAACTGAAAGAAGCTTATTATTCCAAGCTATCTACAAATATAAGAGGCAGATATGATTACATGAGGTATTGTAAATGGGTCACTAATGAACAATGGCTGAAACATACAAAAACATAAATTTGTAGTGAACTCATTCCAAAATTCTCAAAAAGATGGTGGAAGATGCTTTTCTTTCATACTAACCAAAGAATGACCAGCACAAGGAGCAAATGAGCCAGAAGATTCTGCTGCATCTTCTTTAAACTTGGCATCAACTTTTGACCAGGTCCAGCTTCTTAAATCCAAAACCTACACCTTCATCTAATCAGTATAACATCAAAAGACTCCTGTGTATATCCACGCAATTGGATAGCTGTAATAGTAATGACAATCCTTGCTTTAATTGGAGAAAGTATCATTTCAAGCAAAAAATAAAACTATTTTGATAATGAGTTAAAAATTATGACGACATAGTTCTAGACAAAGTTTGTCACTAAATGACAAAAGTAAATAAGAGCATCTCTTTTAGCTTAAGCAGAGGTGGTATGCTTACATGAAGATCATTGAGGTAACGGCCATTGTGGTTGCCACCATATATGTACATTTTATCCTGAATGACTGCTGCTCCATGCTGTGTATACATGAAAAAAGCTTGGTTCAGGTGAAATATGGGGCAGACAAAGTCCTCTGAACTGACAATAAGGGGAATTCCCCTTTCCTGATAAACTGGCAAGAACGAAAATAGAGAATACCTCATAACGAGCCCTTGGACGTGCACCTTGGACAGGAGGTGCAACCCACTGATCATAGACAGCAATTGAACTCAGGCATTCTGAGACGACATCCTTGTCCTGAGTTTCATCCAAGATCCCATTTTCTAAAGAAATAATCTTTTCTTGAGTATTAGATTCCCCATTCTTGACGGCTGGTTCGCTTTTGTAAGTATGCTACCCAAAAAAAATGCAAATCTTTACAAATTCCATGTCCCCCAGTTTCCAATAAGGGAAAAAAAAAAGAAACAGAAAAGATAACCACCTATATCAAACCCCCAAAAAAAATC
This sequence comes from Sonneratia caseolaris, assembly GCA_900006705.1. Taxonomy (NCBI): domain Eukaryota; kingdom Viridiplantae; phylum Streptophyta; class Magnoliopsida; order Myrtales; family Lythraceae; genus Sonneratia; species Sonneratia caseolaris. The sequence continues at coordinate 999,331 of CXYZ01011466.1, forward strand.
ATTAGAGCATAACTAACTTATGCCGTTCCAAAAGAATTGCCAGATTTGTACAATACAATGAGATAGTTGCTAAGATAATAATACTCACATTGGTTCCCACATCAACAACAGGATCAGCAATAAGGTCAGATGCTTTTGAGTACCAACTCGGTTCTTCCTCCTGTGAGACAGAAAAATGAGGAATCAGTCATCTAAACACAAGATGGTAGAAGACAAAAGAAAAGCAGCTCTCGTCTGCAATGACCTCCAATATTTTCACAAATAGTCGCATTGCTTCTGCAGAGTCCATGTTTCCAAGCCCATGCCAGCTGGAGAAATGAAGATTACACATAGCAAATGCTTTATTTAGATGAAGTGTATTGGATCATGTAATTGTCAGACCCGCATTATATCTAGGGTGAGCCAAGAAAGGCAATCTTGTTACTCATATTTCAGGGTAAAATCAAACTGAAAGTTTTAGTAAACTGAGCCAGACAGGTGCATCAGACTCTCGAGAAATATAAGCATTAGAAACATCCAAAATATGAGTGACATTTGCATCAATGACTAGCATATCATGCGCAAGTATTTAAGTGTTAAAAGAGCTGTGACAGGGAGAGACGTTTAGTTGTGGAGTAGAATAATAGTGAAATGTGCACCTGGTCCATTTACTCTGCTCAACTGGACTCCAGCCTCTAGGTTTTGGAACCTTACAGGGACCTAAAGTGGCCTGCATCCACATGCGCAGAAACCAAAACTAGGATCAGCATATTAGCCTGACTTTCTGAGAAGAAAAATATTAAGAAGCCCATGTACTACGGTATCTTAAATAAAAATAAAAATAAAAAAGGGCCTTCCACTTCTCCTGCTTTCACAGTGCACTAAGCAGTCAACAATTCTTTGCTTGTTCTAAAAATCAAACTTTGCCCCAGTTGTCAAATTTGGCACATTTACAAGTGCCAAATACGGCTGCTACTGATTTGACGGAGCTTTGTTAAATCAATCCCCAGAATGTGGCAACACCAAGGAAAGACAGATCAAAATTCACAAATTGCCAACCTTTTCATCCGAAAGCAACACAAAATGGCATCAATTAATAGCAAGCTAAACCTAACAGCCTGGAACTGCAGAAGCAGTTGGTGAACATATGGCATTTTTGCTTATCAAAGAAATGCCAAACTAAAATCTAAGAGACCCTAGATCCGTCGATGAGATCAGTGATGAGGCAGTGGCAAATAAGAAGCGTGCATCTCAGTATTTTTCGTAGCACAAGCCTCCTATGATATATATAGCTATATTAGATTCAGCACTAGACGAATGGATTATTGTTAAAGAAGAAGATGAGAGGAAACTAGGAGGGGACCTGCTGGTACAAGGCGTAGAGGAGCAGAGCGACGTCGTTGGAGAACCTGGAGGCGACCCCCTTGGGAGATCCACCAAAGCCAGCGTAGGAAGCAGCCGCGTAGAACCGCTCGGGGTATGCCGGCCCCGAGCTGGCCCGGGCCATCGCCATGTCTGTCCTCCCTCTCAAAACGCACCAGATCAACCCGTAGGTTGAATTGAAAGAGAGACAGCGACGACGAGAACTCGAGCCGGAAGATTCTTTGATCGGCGATTTAGATCAGATCAGTACTCGAATCAATTTCACGGATGAATGAATTTGGAGGTCTTGAAATTTGATTGACGTGTGGCTTGGGGAAATGGTTCTTCAATGCCATGGAGCTCTGGAGAGATGGACGTTGATAGCGTCAGTTCGAGTCAGACATTCTATTCGGATCGGTCCGACCCGACCAATCGGCTGTCGGTGGCGAGAAAGCCTTCCATTGAGATGTCACCCCCACGTCATCTCATGCCACGTGGCATGATTAACCAATGAAAATGCGGCAGCTGGCGAAACAGCCTTGTCGGCGTCTCCCCCACTGTCGACGGTTCTCCCACGTTACCCGCACAATTCTGCAGAAAAGCCTAGACAGAGTTCATTGAAGTTGCAGAGCTGCTTTTTTCCTCCGGATGAATCCGCCGAAGAATCCTCCGACTTTCTAACTGGGCTAGTTTTGTAAATAAATCCACACGAGTATTTCTTTTCTGTGAGGCGTTCGCTATTTCGTCGGCCCATTTTCTCGGAGGAAATACTCTTCCTGTTAGAAACAACTGCTCGTGGGCGGACGAGGAAGGAGACGAAAATCCCACTAGGTCTGCTCAGATGGTTGCTTCCTAGGATCGAAGCGGCGGAGCTTCCGTTGAAGACTTCAACTTTCCCTCCTCCTAGCTAGATCCTTTCCGCGTTGCGCTTCCACGGTTCCTCTCCGCAGGAGTTTTCCAGTTATCCGACCGCCGACACTTGCTTTCGCTCAGCTCTCTCAAACCCTATCCTCAAGTACAGCTTCTCTCTCTCTCGCGCGAACCTTCCATGTATGATCCGAGTCCCACTAGCTTTCGCTGCCGTGCGCTGGCTGAGCCGTGTGTTTCTTCGTTTACAGTAATTTGTTGGGTTTGGATCATACTGTGCTTGGACTTGAAAATGTACAGTCTTTAATGTATTCTGCTCTGCAGTTTAGGTAATTGCCTTTTTCAACTAGTGAGTTTCATTGCTCGAGTGTGATTTCCTGCAGCAAGCAGTTCTCTATTCACTTATCAAAAGGGGAAAAAATGGTTCTGTATCTGCAAATTGCATGTCAGAAGTTGCAACTTAAACTCTAGTTTGATATACTTGTCCAAGTTGAATACTTTTGATATGAGTAAGGACCAAGGATATGAATGAATTCCTTAATAGTCAAACAGAAGCTTTTTTCCATGGCCTCTACTGGTTTTCTATTGCAATCTGCTGATAATATATGGATGATTGGCAATTCAATGAATAGGTTGGATAGGCGACATTGGTTGTGGTATAGGAAACTTTGGAGAAATCATGATATATTACGGATTAGTTTACCTGTATAATCTTGTGCGCCATGGTATTTTTCCACTTTGGAGGGCTTGCTTTCTCTTGAGCTGATTCTAGTTCCTTCGCAAAAATGTTAAACAGTTTGGCTGGAAACTTGCAGGTTGATCGTATTTGCAAATGGTTGTATATTTCTAATCATCAGTCGCTAATACTGTGACTGGATACTATGGATACTTCACGATTAGGCTCTGGAAATGGCGAGGATAACCATGGGATACCTGATGATTTGCGTTGCAAGAGGTCAGATGGTAAACAATGGAGATGTACTGCCATGTCTATGCCTGATAAAACAGTATGTGAGAAGCATTATATCCAAGCAAAGAGGCGGGCTGCAAATTCTGCTTTGAGAGCTAGTGTAAAGAAAGCCAAGAGAAAGCCATTAGGTGAAAGTGATGTATATTTGGAGAGTAAAATGGAGATGGACGACTTTGAAATGCCCCAAATAACCAAGAAAGGTGGTAATTCTTCTGTTCCAATGTCGAGGAGGAAATCCAAGAAAAATGAGTTTCAACTTTCACCAGAGATGACTCCTACAAGGAGCCCATCCTCGCATAATTTTACAAGGGCTGGAGAAGATTCTGATGGAGATACTGAAGACTCTGAAGATGACTTGAGGCAGAGAACAGCCACTCATGCAACAAGAGATTCTTCCAAGAACAGATCACAGAGGAGCTTTGATGTTAGTCCAATGACGGTTAGTTAATCTTTGGTACATATCAAAAGCTCTTCTTGGTGGTTTCTTTCTTTCTAATGTATCTATGGTAGAATGGTAGGAATGGTTTAGTTGGATAGCTGGGCTGGAAGTTGCGTGGAGATGACCTTACCATGAAAATTTACTGTTTTCTGTTATGAGAATTTAGTATGAACAATAATTCCTGCCTTCAAGTCTCAACAAAGTCATACCTCGTTTGATGTCTCCTGTAAAGAGTCACCTGGCATAGGATATGATGTAGGTGGACTTGTTGCTCATATTTTGGCACTTCCAACTTTCAAGCATGAGTTCTTTTTCATGTTTCTGGTGCACCATTGTTTAAGATAAGGCTAATAGATTCACTCCTAGAACCCTTATCCATTAAGAGTTAGTCAACATTGTAGATAGCTAGACAAACTAAGCTAAATTCTATCAAAGACTTGCACTTGTTTAGCAGAATCATCTTACCTCATACTTGCTTAACTGAAGTTCAATTTTTTTTCAGAATCAAAGTTTGTTCTGTTATCACTAAAATTTTTTACTTTATTTCTTTATATTTAAATTCAGCTACTATGGTAATATGTCAAAAATGATTAGCGTGTTGGTTTCAGGAGGACTCTGATGGAAACATGGATTCTTCAGAGGAAGCTGGTGGGCTGACTTGCCATCAGTGCCAAAATAACTCTCATGACCACATTATTTGGTGCCTCAAGTGTGACCGGAGAGGTTACTGTGATAGCTGCATCTCTCAATGGTGAGGAGACCAATGTCGCTCCAACATATTATATCTTACTACTGTCAAAGATCAGCATGTTCACTTTTTTAATTTGAAATATCTCAGTTATTCAGACATTCCACTGGAAGATCTTCAAAAAGCTTGCCCTGCCTGTCGTGGTGCTTGCAATTGTAAAGTTTGTATGCGTACTGATATCCTTATTAAGGTACATTTTCCAAATTATGCATGGCCATGAGTTGCAAAACCACTGGAGACTTCCAGGACTTTTACATGAGAAGTTCCTGTAGATATTTTATTTGTTGATATCTTGCAGATGAAAATACGGGAGATACCTGTACTTGAGAAGCTACGGTATCTCTACTCCTTGTTGTCCTCCGTGCAACCTGTCATTAAGCAGATCCATAATGAGCAATGCTCTGAAGTAGAACTGGAGAAAATGATCCTTGGTGAGATCCTTACTTTCTTTGCAGCATATTGGTTTAAGAAGTTTCAGGTCAGCATGAGTTGTGAACACTTAAGGTTCTTTGCAGGAGATGAAGTAAATCTCGCTAGGGCAAAATTGAATGAAGATGAGCAGATGTGCTGGTTCGTCGTTTCCCCATATGCTTTATACATTTTATGAAGTGAAATTATAAGAGTGCAATTTTGCATAGTAATCTTCAAATTCTGGAATTCCTTTCAAAGTTAAAAGAAATGTATTTGTTAATTCTAGAAAATTAGAATTGTGAGTCACTTCTTTAAAGGAATATTTGTTCATTTACATGTGTTTCTGTGCAGCAATATTTGTCGAACTCCAATCATTGATTACCATCGCCACTGTGCAAATTGCATGTATGATCTGTGCCTTCACTGCTGTCAGGATCTTCACGAAGCATCTAAGGAAGTGGATGCAGAAATACCATTAGGAAATGAGAATGGTATCAATCAAAGCACCGAGCATCCACTAAAGGGATTCAGTCTGAGCATAAATTTGAAAGAGAGATTTCCTGACTGGAAAGTTGGTGCTGATGGCACTATTCCATGCCCCCCCAAAAAATATGGTGGCTGCAATTACCGAGCCCTTAATTTAGGCCGCATCTTCAAGATGAATTGGGTAGCAAAACTTGTGAAAAATGTGGAGGAAATGGTTGGTGGATGTATACTTAATGATGCTCCTGAAAAAATGAGTGTTGAAATTAAGCATTCCAATTTTGAGCAGTATGCTTACAGAGAGGATGGTGATAATACCTTGTATTGTCCTGCATCTGAAGATATCAAGACTGCAGGAATTGATATGTTCCGAGAACACTGGTCTAAGGGTGAACCAGTAGTTGTTAAACAAGTTTGGGATAGTTCATGCATTTTAAGCTGGGATCCCATTATTATATGGAGAGGGATTCAGGAAGCAGCAGAAGAGAGAAAGCATGGTGATAATGGGAAAGTGAAGGCCATCGACTGCTTAGTCAATTCTGAGGTTGATTCTTCTTGTCTCCAACTTTTGTTGTGTTTGATTTTGGTCCTTCTATGCAGTGAATTAGACTTATAATATAGACCAGGATCACCTGTGAAAAGTTGATGTCTGCTGTGAATTTTACCAGATTGATATTGAGCTTGAGCAATTCATTGAGGGCTACTCGGAGGGGCGCATTCGTGCAAATGGTTTGCCAGAATTGTTGAAGTTGAAGGATTGGCCTTCACCAAATGTTGCTGAAGAGTTCCTAATGTACCAGAGAGCTGAATTTATCACTAAATTTCCATTGCTTGAATATATTCATTCCAAGTGGGGAGTCCTCAATGTAGCAGCAAAACTGCCTCATTACTCCTTGCAGAATGATGTTGGACCTAAAATATTCATTTCTTATGGGACCAAGGATGAACTTGGCAGAGGTGATTCAGTGAACAATCTCCATTACAAGCTGCGTGATATGGTAACTTTCTTGCGTATTAGTTTTTGCATGTCATTTATCAAGGCATACTACTCTACAAACTTGTGTGTTTCATTGCCAGATATGGGAAATTTGAAGTTTGTACTTGCATAGTTGTTGTTAATCATTTTTATGCTTCATAATGTTCCTTTGACCAGATAAATTTGGCCTTTTTTTTTGTTACTGTTAAGATATTGATTGAGCTTGCTTGGATGCATTTCAGGTGTATCTGTTGGCACATACCTGTGATTGGAACCATGGGCGTCAGTGTGAATTGAATGAAGAGACTCAGAACTCTGATAACCATTCTGATATAAAAAAGCTTGATGAGGATGCACCACAAGGTTCATGTGAAGAAACCATACCTGATTTTCATCTCAATGGGTATGATGCAAGAGAAGATGGCCAGGGGTATTTGGCTACAAATGAACTTGAAACAGTGAATGATAAAGAAAGTAAAAGTACCTTTGATATCAAAAAAATGAATGTTAATAGAGAGAATACTGATAGTACTTCGGGGATCCTCTGGGATGTATTTCGGCGGCAAGATGTACCCAAGTTGATTGCATATCTGCAAAAATATAGTGGGGAGCTGGGGCAGCCTGACAGTTCAAACTATGTTGTAAGTTTTCTTGCTTTTACTCTTTCCTCTATCAGTTAACTTTATGAGCTTTTTGTTTTGCAACAACAGACATATTTTTCTATTTTCAGGTACAAAACCCTCTCTTTGATGAAGCAATATATCTGAGGAATCAGCACAAGAGAAAATTAAAGGAAGAGTTTGGTAAGGAATATCAACTAGCTTTCCTCAGTTTGTTTGTTATGGCAAAAGGGGTTCTTTGTATCAGACTGGTTGTAGATCTTGATAGCCCTAGACCTTGAGTAACATGGTATAGAGATAAATGTTTAGATTTTGTCTAGGTTAGAAATTTTTTTGTGTAGCTGTAGCAGAATATGCTGCCAAGTACCCATCAGGTGATTATTTTCATCTCCATGGGAAAGTTAACAATTTTTTTTCTGTATTTGTCAAAATAATTCTTATTGTCTGGGATCTGAGCAACTAAAGGCAAGAAGAGAATGCTAATTAAGATGATACCTTTCCCTGTATTTTGGAATATATGGAAAGAGAGGAATTGAAGGCTTGAGGAACAAAATTGCACGATAATATTTACATGGAAAGATGGCTTAGAGCTTTATTTTTTTGGTACAGTCAAAGAGTATAGTGAGGGAACTGATGTATTCTTGAGCAGGATTGATTTTATGTCATATTCATGAAATTTCTGTATATAACCTTGTGTGTGACCTTTTACTCCTACTTGGTGCTTGATCAATAAAATTCTTTATTTATCAATAAAAATAATAATAATTCTCCATGTTGTTCAGTTATGTTCAATAGGTATAGGGAAAAAAAAAAGCATATAAAAGAGAGTTTGGGGGGTGGGGGTGTGGTTGTGGGGGAATAGATCTTCATATTATTAAAGCTTCACATCTCTCACAGGTATAGAGCCATGGTCATTTGAGCAGCATGCGGGACAAGCTGTGTTCATCCCTGCTGGATGCCCTTTCCAACTGAGAAATCTCCAGGCAAGGCTGCTTCTGATTGATCCATATCTTTGGAGTTTGAGCTTTTTCTGTAACTAGTTCTCCTTTTTGTGATTAAAAACAGTCCACAGTTCTGGTGGCCCTTGACTTCTTGTCACCTGAGAGTTTAGGTGAAGCTGTGAGATTAGCTCAACAAGTCCGCTGTCTTCCCAATGACCATGAAGCAAAACTCCAAACCGTTGAGGTCAGGCAATGAAAACCTGCCCCTACGAAATATAAACTTTCCAGAATTCTTTAACTACCAGTGTTGGACTGTTACCTTCCATTTAGGCTTCGGTTTTCTGAGAGGATAACTCAGGAATGTAATGCAGGTGGGGAAGATTTCTCTATATGCTGCCAGTTCAGCTATCAAAGAAGTGCAGAAGCTTATTCTTTATCCAAAGTAATCACTTATTCCTCTTTACTTTTTGTCTTCCTGCTGGAAAGTTTCTGATGGCTATAGTCGGCCGCTTCCACTGTGGCAAGAAGGAAAAATAGAGATTGGGGGTTGGGGGTGGGAAGAAGTCTCTAGCTGTTCAACATTTTGCTTTGTGTATCCATATATGTTTGTCCCAATGGATAAAGAGAGCTTGCTTGCTGATCAATTCAAGAAATTTGCTCTGGCTGTTTGCAGGTTCAGTGCAGAGCTCGGGTTCGAGGATCCAAATCTTACTGCAATGGTCTCGGAGAACTTGGACAGAATGACCAAGCGAAAGCAGATAGTTTGCCCCTGAAAAAGTATGTATGGAATGCTCACATATGCATAATGTGTTCCTATGTGTTTACATAGCTTCACATTGAACCTTTGGCTAATTCATTCTAAGTGCTCAGTATAGTAAAAAGAATGCTATTGTTTCCAAAAACGTGCGATATCCGGATACAAATGCTGGGTTAACTAATGAAAAGTTACTGCCCGATTTCTTGCGCATCAAGAAGTAATCCTGAAAGAGGCTGTGATCATGTAGAAGTCCGATTTAGTGGTGGGCCAAGCTGATTCCGGCGACTGAGCATTCAGAGTGAACAGCTTTCCTCTTTGAGCACAGCAGACCGCAAGGTTGTGCCGCTGAAATGCCGGGCTCTCGATCTTAAATTCAAGCTCGTAATATTTCACACTGGTTGATGGATCCTCTCTTAGGCTTGATCGGATCAGTCTTCCTCTCACATCAGGACTGCGGCTTGAGGTCGTGATAGACCGCAGCACGGCTTCACCAACTTCCTTCGGGCCCCCGAAAGCTCCGATTCTGCATGGACACCTCACGATTTAGTAATGAGCATGCATTTCATCTGACGAGCCGTGCTTACGAGATGAGATGCACTTACGAGAAATCGAGTGGGACTTGTGATACGATGACGCTGACATTGAGCTCACCGCTGGTGCCAGGCGGACCGAATGCGACGACCGGCTCGTTCACATTCTCTCGCCTCCGAAGGGAGCTGCTCAGGGGAGGCGGATCAAGGGATCTTTCGGATTCCGCCCTTCTGACAGCTCGATAGAACACGGTCTGATCCTCAACCCAGCTTTCTGGGTAGATGAATTCTGCCGTTCAATTGAACCCACTTAACCATTGCATCGTAATAGACACGTGCGAATAATAAAAACGTCGAGGATATGATCAGAGATCGTCGCAGCCAGTTAAGAAAACCGAAGTTTGAGGGGGCTAAGTGATAATATATTTCTCACCCCGTAAGAAAAGAACCGCAGTAAAGACCCAAAAAAAAAAAGGTAAGAAAAGGACTACATTGTAAAAAATAGAAAGTGAAGGCTGAAAAAGAAAAAAAAAGCTGAAATACAAAGATGTGAAAGCATATATGTGGGTATGCTTATCCTCGATCAGGAATCAGTCAGTCAAAACTTGTAATCAGACTGGACCGTCTTTTAACTGGTTGGTAATCGCTCTTATTAATTGAAAGATGGTTATAAGTTGAGTTCAAGAAATAAACTTGTTAAATCGAAATCAGTTTGACACATTTTTTTTAACTTAGCCGGTCTGAAACCAATGTAAAACTAGCCCAAATCAACCATACCGTAAAAAATCGTGTAAATTAATTGTTATATTTTATTGATTTAATTAAAATTTTTTAAAAATCATTATAAATAATTTGAAAAACAATAAAAAATTATTCATGGATAAACCGACCCGAACCCTGAACCGGTTCACATATAAAAGATTTTGAACCGGTTCATATAGTCTCAAATCATGATCCATAATCGAACTGATTAATTATACTTAATAAACTGAACCGTAGTCGAGCCAATCTATTACGGGCCTATTTTGAATTGGTTCGGACTCCCATGTAATATCTCTACCCACACATATGAGGATAAGCCGAACTGGCCCACACAGTATGGTAAGCTTATCCTCATATCGGGAAAAACCCAACCCAAGTATATGATCGGAATGGAAGCGAATATGTCACCGCCATCTGGATCACGATTGGAAAGTTGAAATGCGTTCTCGATATGATAACACAGTCGCCGGACTTACTAACCGAATCCTTCATTCACCTCGATGCAGCGACTGTACCCGTTGATGGGATACAGCACGTCCAGCTTCAGATTCCGGCCGCTCTCCGGGAAGAACCCCAGCAGGGAGCTCGTGACCCCTGCAAAGTTGGCCCCGACGGCGACCAGTGAAGCCGACCCGACTCCGACCAGAATCCTCCTCCGGAAAGTGGACGCCAGCGGCGCGAACTGCTCGGCGGGAGGTCTCGTCTCCGGTTGATTCATCAGGGCCTCCTGGAAGCGCTCCTTCTCGTCTCCGCCGGACTGGGCCACGCAGGTCCGACGGAGAGAATAGTTAAAATGGTGTCGTAAGAGCGCCATAGCTTTTTTGTGTTCACTTCCAGCTCCCTGAGGCAGAGGAGTTCGTTGAGATGAATTTCATAGCCCAGCGCCGCGCCCCTCACACGCAACCCCCGGTTTTTCTTTTTCTTTTTCTAATTTTAGAACTAATAATGAAAAATGCTCCAAAATAGATTTATCTGGCATAATTCTATCGATTGCATTATCCACTTCTGGCGGTATATATTTTTTTCAAATTATTTAAAAAAAATTATATTTTCTTAAATGTTTTTCTTTATGTCACATAGAGGTGTTAAAAATTGACACAACATAAAAAAATTGTGTCTAGATCGATGTTTTTAAACAACATGAGACATCGGGCTGATGTGGTGCATAAAAATCGTACTAATACGATTTGAGATAATATACAATTTGAGATTAACCAATTGATTATATCATAAAAAGATATTTTAAAATATAAAATTATTTTAATTTATTTTTAAAAAGTAATTATTTTGTGTGATTCAAGTTTGGACTATCCAAAATATAAAATATTCGTGTTCGAGTCGAGATTTTTAGGCTATCTGATACGGTATGTCATGCTGACATGACCTAAAAGTATATTCATGTTGTGTCGCACGACCCAAAATCATTAGGGCAACTCAAATTGATTGGTCTAATGCCATGCTAAACCCTGATATATGGTCTCGGAGTCTTGAAAATCTGACACGACAAATGTCCAACACTGACAACTCATAATACACATGTAGAAAAACCAACAGGTAATAAACCTTAGTCTTTAGGAAGTGTCGAGTTCTCTATGCTCACAACAGAATATGATTTATATTCGACTCAAAAGTTTAAATTGATAGGTGATAATGTGTTGTTTTATCTATTTCAAAATACTTTTATTAGTTTTCTAAAGTGAGATTCAATCTTTTAACCTCATCCCTCCATGCACGGGTTTAATAATAACAACAAATTCCACGCTCTCTCGACAAACGTATGTGAGACAAGCATTTTTTCTTTTGTTATCTAAGATTATTCCCTGCATCCATTCTCGAGTTTGATGATCATAAGTTTCACACTCGAGTATGTCCATGTGCGAGACCATACAGTAAGTCCGTATAAAATTTCAACGGAACTTATAAGAGATTGTAACCCGTTATGTCAGGCGTGTGACTCAGGATGACCAACGGATTAGTCAAGTATAGTTGGCTAAAAAATGTTGTCTCATCACTAGTGAGCTCTGATTGAACATGTGGTCGGCAATCAAAAGAAAACAAAAAAAAAACCTGTCCATGATGAACCTAAAAATCTAAAACTAATTTAGAGATAATGATACTTGATTTTAATATATTTTATGTTTCTTTTTATTGATTTTTCGATATGATATTATAAATATACACACAGAAAAAAAATGAAATGCAGTAAATCTTAGAATTTTTTTTTAAAAAAAATGTGTTTAAATATGAAAGATGTATGATATTAATGTGGCTTTAATGATAATTACTTTTTAATTAAAATTGTAATCGGAAAAGTAGTTTTTTTTCCTTTTTCCGAAGTTGACCGACAGAACCAGTTCGTTTTATGCGATGGCTAAGAATGAGCAGGGGCAGAGCCCAGACCATGACGGTGGCTTCTCTCAGGCTATGGTTTAACTCACTAACTGAAACCCAGGTGGCAATTCTCTTTTCCCTCCAAAAACCCATGTTCATCTTTTTCTCCCATTTGCTCCTCCTCTTCCTCTTCCTCTGCTTCTTCTACAACCGACCTGTCCCAGGTACCTTGCTCATCTTCCTTCAATCCTTCCCTCCCTTCTTGTAATCCTTCTTCGATTTCCCATTATTCAGCTGGTGTTTCGACCCACTGACCGAGTTTGAACACAATGCCACATTACAAGAACAGTGATCTTGGCCCAGGTGGCCTGCCATCACTGGCCGGCTGTAGAACCGTGGAGGAGAATGAGATAGAAGAGATAAAAAGGCGGGGAGGGAGACCTTGTTTCAGGACATAGGAGGAGTCCAGTGGAACTGAGCCCATCATTTTCGAATGAATATGAACGCAGAGGCCACACCTTCTCAATCTCCGGGCTTCTTGCTAAGTATCGATGAATCTCCAATGGAGTCGTCTCCAGTTGACTTTCTTGAATGGTCTCAGACTCTCATGATAGCAGGAATGCAGTCAGAAACTATTGTGTTTCCGACGACAGTATTTCTTTGTCGTTGAACTGTTAAGGTTTTGGCCAATGACCTGGATTTTCTTTCTGCCTTTTATATGTTGCAGATTCGTTGTGAGAGATGGCCGATGATCAGAAGGGAGGTGGTCAACAACTAATTATGAAGGAGTCTGCGGGAAGTGGGGCCCCTTCTCCTTCAATCGACCCAGATCGTTTCAAGAAGCGGCTAAAGATCCTCTATTCGCACTGGAACAAACGGAAAGTTGATTTATGGCGTTCTGTTCATGCCATTGCCATCCCTCATCCTCACGAAACTACGGTGTATCTGAAGTCGGGGGCCCTGAACCTATGGTTGCTGGGTTACGAGTTTGTGGACACCGTAATGGTCTTCATGGAAAAGGAGATTCATATTTTGTGCTCCCCGAAGAAGGCCTCTGTCCTCCGAGCTGTACAAGGATCTGCCAAGGAGGCCGTGGGAGCGGATATTGTCCTACATGTGAAGGCGAAGGCTGACAATGAAACGGTAATAATGGATGCTCTTCTGACTGACATCTCAAAGGGGAGCGGCGTATCTATCCCTATCGTTGGTTACGTGGCACGAGAGGCTTCCCGAGGTCAGATTGCAGAGAAATGGACTGAGAAGCTGAAGTCCGCAAATTTCCAGCTCCGAGATGTGATCGGGGGGTTTTCGGACCTGTTTGCTGTCAAAGATGACAGCGAGGTCATGAACGTCAGAAAGGCAGCTTACTGGACGGGTACGGTGATGAAGCATCGCGTGATACCGAAGATTGAAGACGTGATCGATGAGGAACGGAAAGTGACTCACTCATGGTTGACAGAGGAAACCGAGAAGGCCATGCTCGACGCATCCGGGGTCAGTGCGAGGCTGAATCAGGACAACGTAGATGTCTGCTTTGGTCCCATCTTCCAAAGTGGTGGAGAGTTTGATCTCAGACTAAGTGCTGCCAGTAATGGTGACTTCCTGTACTATGACTCTGCTAGTGTTATCATATGTGCCCTCGGATCTTCATACAACAGATACTGCTCTGTTATTGCGAGGACGCTGTTATTTGACGCAAATCCTCTGCAGTCTAAGGCGTATGCAGTTCTTCTGGAAGCACAGGAAGCAGTAATCGGCTCTTTAAGGCCTGGGATCAAGCTCAGAGCAGTGTACCAGGCAGCGGTATCTGTAGTCGAGAGGGATGCTCCGGAATTAGTTCCTCATCTGACAAAATCCGCCGGATCAAGCATGGGCCTGGAGTTTCTTGAGTTGGGGTGGGTTATTAATGCCAAGAATGAGAGAGCCGTGAGACAAAACATGGTATTCAATGTGTACCTGGGGATCCAGAACTTGCAGAATGACCCGGAAAACCCGAAGAGCCGAACTTTCTCCCTGCTGCTCGCCGACACTATCATTGTGGGAAAAGAGGAGACAACGGTGGCGACTCGAAGATGCTCCAAACTTGCCAAGGATATCTCTTACTCATTTGCTGAAGAAGGGGAAGGAGAGGAAGAAGAGGTGAAGCGTGTGGCTTTTGATAGAGAAGAAGCAGAAGTGACCACACTTGGTTCAAGCATCCGTAGGAACTCGGAAGAGCAAAGGATGCAGCAGTGGTTAGAGCCACTGCCAAAAGAGGCTAAAGCTCCGAGGACTAGGAGGCGGGTGTTGTCTAAGAGGCAGCTGTGGTTAGAACCATTGCCGAAGGAGGCAAAAGCCCCAAGGACTAAGAGGATTGTCGTTGACATCATCAAAGCAAGTGACAGTCCTGCAGATGCAACTTGAATTCTATGCTCAATACTTGTTTCATGCCATTAAGTTTCTCATTCATTCCCGGCAAAGCTAGCAACCAAACTTGCTGATGCAAAAGTGAGCCCCTTTTGTAACCAAACAGAATCCTAAGCCGGTTCAGCTTCTCAGCAGATGCATAAGTGATCTCTAAACCCACAGCAGGACTGTAGTTATTTTGAGTCTTCACCACCCCAAGGGTGCTACTGGACAGAGTTTAGCTTATTTCTATGCGGGTAATACTGGGAATTCAACTAAGCTGACCTCAACTCATTCTGTGGCTTGAATTATGAAACTCTATCTCGTAACATTGAGGATGACACAATATTGAAGGAGCTAAAGGCATATTGAGAAAATCGGTCAAGAACGTTATAGCCATATCTACAAGTACCTGAAGCAGCATCCCCTTCACGAGTGCACTATTGGTACATCTGGTAGGACCTGTCCTGGGTCTTGGGGTACGAGTACATTTGTTATACCTCACCGAACAACTCGAATATGTTGGCTGATGGGTGGTGCATTAAAGCACAGGAATAGAATTGTAGAAAAAAAAAAGTGCTTTTGAGAAGGTGAAGTGTCCGGAAGTCACCAGTTAATAATACTAGAACGAACAATCAGTAGCGATTTTGACGAGCAATCACCAGTTAAGACTGAAATCCCGGTGCCTTTTGTTGATTCTTTATTTTGGAAACAGGGAATTACATGTTCTTGGAAGGAATCAGCCTGGGACATGCAGACCAGTTGACAGAATCCAACCCGATGGATTGGTCCCCAATCCGTCACACCCTCAAAAACTAGATCCTCATGAGGAGAAAAATGACTCTGAAACCTAAAAGCAACTGTGCTTGCCGATTCTCCTACCATAGTTTATTAGAAGATTGTATACCTATCTATATGTATTAGGGGATACATTAGGTAAAATTTTACTTACTCATCTACTACCATTCTGTGTTACTCATCCAAGCGATACTCACCCAATAAGTTTCCTCTTCGTCATTTCTCTCGCTTTCCTCCTCTCCTTCCCTCGTGATATCGGGGACGCCTTCTCGCACTTGGGAAACGATACTATCATCTGAGTCAAATCAACCATGGGTTCCATACAGCAGCGCTACATGGGACAAAGCAGGAAAAAAAAAGGAAAAGAAATGAATGAACAAGTCAATACAATTGATAGTGAGAAAAAAAACATTAAAAATAAATATGAAAATCTGTAATGTTGGTTTTGTCAAGCAAATTTGCATGAAACAGTCTTCCTGCGGGTCACTTGGAAATGATTTCAATAATGATATCTCTAGAGTAACTCCCACAATTGATGAGAGTTGCTTAGTGGTTTTTTCAACCCACGTCGTGTTTGCCGACATGTTTCTAGAGTAGTTTTGCAGTTCTAAGACTGGAGCAGGAACTCAGTGATTGGTACTGCTAGCCAGCAACCAATAGACAGTAGCGTAGTTTGATGCCGAAGTCTGCCCTGAAAATCAAGCACAGAATGAAGATTGCAGAGAGCATAAATTTTGGAAACAAATTCTGTTCAGCTCTTTTGGCTGCCATTCAGATACTAGGCATATGTCAGGCTTAAGAAGGTTGGCTGTATTAGTGAAGTACCGCCGAGCTTACTTCAACTGATCTGCTGGCTGGCTGAGGATGCTTTTCGAGTTCAGGGAAGGCATTAACATTGACGCTGAGAGAGAGAGAGTGGCAAGATTCAGGTGCAGTAGAATTATCTTCAAAAGCCATGGCGGTGTTTCCTTCCTTCAACCGTCCTGACGACTCTCCTGCTGCACATAGAAGAAACGAGTAATAGTCAGCAAACAGGAGTAGATAAAGCATAGTAACATAGAAAAACAGAAAGATTATAGCATAAGTCAAGTCCATGGAATAACAATGATCTTAGTGACTGATCGGTCTTTTGCAGACCTTGTCAATGCAGCTAGTCCTCCTAGTGCAGATACGCTGTTTTCAAGCTTGGCAAACTGTCCAAAAGACGTTTTTGCTAATGATTTCCTGCAGCCTACCATCCTTGTTGATTATTTATTATTCTGGGACCGCAAGATCAGCCTTGGTCAAGGCCAGTCATGATACATGAAAGATTTTTGGGATGAGACATGGACTCCATGAAACAAGAGATGGACTCAACCTGAATTGTTAGCTGCTGCTTATTTTGCACCACCTAATAAATCGAGAACAGCAGCTCTTTCATATTGCACAATAATAATAATAAAACTTTCCTGTCACTTAATCACTCAGCCATATATATTACAACCACATCAAGGGAAGAAAAACAGAACATCAGCCATGAACTGCTTACCTGTTTCCACTATATTTAGTGGCTCCCTTGTCGACAACTCAAGCAATGCTTCACAAACGAGAATAATTCTTTCATCATCTGCATAAAACATGATAAAACGACTACGAAGATTGTAGCCATTACATGGCATGAATAGGAAAAATATGGAATTATGTGAAAGAAAAATGCGATAAAAATGTCAACACAATATTGCAAGTGCTTAATTTTGTGACACCTAGAAACCCTTAAGTGTTTGAGATAACCAGTTACAGCGGTCTCAAAGAAGTTGTGGAGAATGGAAACTTCATAGGCCATGAGCCCTACACCCTTGATATTGAACAAGAAAGTAAGGGAAAATTGGAAGATCCTATGGGACGAGCGTAGAAGAATATGAGACAGATGCATTGAATAGAACAAAAAGACCCAAAAGTTTTCTATCTTAAGTCTTTTGGAGGTATGATCAAACCACGCGGATAATACAGGTGTGGGACAACATAAAAAGAAAACCTTTTTTGGTATACACTGAGACAAGGGAGTGAATCATCTAAACTCCGTAAAAAAGGATCCCTTATTCCTTCTCTGGATTGAAAAAGTGGCAATAAGCAGATATGCCCAGCAAGAGTCAATAATTAAGAAAATAAGAAAGTACGAACATAAACTGAAAGTCAATTTCTGCACCAGCGATAAATTTTAAATTACCGAAAAAAGAACAGAAACTGATAAAGTACCTCTAAAATAAATCCTTCTTAGAGCCTCCGGATCTATTTCATAGAGCTTCACTGTATCACTGGGAACTTCAAATCCAATTTTTCTTTCGGTAGCATCAGCCTGATCTTGAGTTCTGTCAAGTATTTTTCCCTTCAATTTAACTTCAATGCAGCTTGCTCTCCTAGAATATGTCTGAGACACTTTGGAAGAGGCGTCTCTTTTTGAACCCTTATTCACAGCACGGCCTTTCTTTTGTACAATGTTACCATGCTTGGCATCAGTAAAGGATGAAGCCTCCTGTTCCTCTCTGAAGGCTTCTTCCTGGCAATTTACATAATACTTAGCCAGTTTCCTTCAGTTAGAATGCAATGCAACATGGAACAACCTAGGGAGACTGTAAATTTTGTGTGATAACATGAAGAACATGCAACACATTCCAAATAAATATTGTTGCATACAACCAACGTTGGCATCATTTTGTTGTAAAAGCGGGGTGTAAAAAGAACAAAGCGGTGAGAATTTAATCTAACCAGGAAAAAACATTAAGATGCCAGTAAAAAGGCAAAAGAGCATAAAAAACGCATTAATAAAAATAGTATCAGTTCAATTACCAAAAAATGAATATCCATATGTTTCTAGCTTATAGTCCAGACTAATGAGGGCAATTATGGACAGACGTTGAACAAGGCCTTCTTTTACACATAATCTTCTTTCATGGTCTAAAGAGACGTTTTAGACAAACTTTTCACCCACCAAGAAGTTATAGCGATCCGTCATGATTGATATGAAGCCATCAAGAGTAGATGGCCCCTCTGGCAGTGATAAATATGCCTGTCATTGAAAGGGAAATGGATTAACTCAGACATGTACATCATGGTTCTGAAAAGGAGATAAAAGTTATGGTTAACCTATTCGTATCCAATGCATGATATTAGAACCTTGTACAATATCTTTGTTAAATTAATGGGGAATTTAAAGCTCAACCTTATTCATATTGTACAGTGTCTCCACCATCTCTTTGCTCCTTCGGCCACCAATCTCAGCAGCCACCTACTCAAGATTAGCAGATGGAAAGTAACGTGAAAGAAGATCATAGAGAGAAAACACTATCTCATGAATGTCAAAGAGATATAGTACAGTCATGTGAAACAAATGGTGTATAATTGCGATGTGCAAGTACTGCTGTTCAAAGAGAGAGAAAAAACAGGGGACTTGCAAATAAAGTATATGAGAGATTGCCGAACTAATTGGAGATAGCAATATATTTACCTTCACCCAATTCTTGCACAGCTCCCTGTATGCAACATAAAAATGTGCCAGCTCGCCCTCGCTCCATTTCGGTCCGAGCAACTTTACCAATTCTCTCAGCTAAAACAAAGGAGATTATAGAGGACCAGGAGTGAGAAATAAAAGAAGATGATGAATAAGGATTCCTATAAGAGATAAAATCAAACTAAATTTGAGCTGAGGGCATTTCAGTTAACGGTCTTTCTACTAAGCCGATTCAAAAATGCAATCAGCAGTCAGGACACACCCAGTGCTTTCTCTTTATTGAACTCCACCAGCCTTTTGAAGAGGCAGTCACCAATTCAGATTTCCGTGGGGCCAAACTAGGTCCCACACCATCTGCCTGGAAAACAGAAACACCTAGATTTAGTACTCCGAGTCTGAAGATTATGGTGAAAATTTGGGGGAACAACACAAGCATATCAAAATCATGCAGAAAGATGGTCACTTGAATGAGCAAAGGACAAGGGCCAAGTTTGTGTTCAATGGCGGTCAGGATCCCTTTCAGTTGGATCAATGGCAGTGGATCTTCAAGAGATCATCGGAGCTTTGTGGAAAACATAATTTTGCATACAGAAAAAAAATCTATTTCCTCCTGTCAGTAGTATTGATGCATGCGAAACCCAACACCGCGGAAAAAATATAAATCACCAACATATCCATTTAACAAATAAATGCCCCAAGAGACCCGTCAAGATTATAACTTTTTTAAAGTCTCCTTAGCAGTTAATCTCAAAACACAGGACCATCGCTGGCTGCAAGGATAAAGACTAATGGGGGATGAAATTCTCTGGACCTTGCTTCAAGGAAAAAAGAAAAGGGATGGGACAATCAGCTCCAGTCTTGCAAAAACAGAAGTTCAAAATCCTCAAGGCTAAATTTTCTATGCCAATGCAAAGCAATAAACATAAAAATCCCCAGATAGTTTAAAGCTAACTTCTGGGTTGAGCACTTCACCGACGATCTCAGGGAGGATAACATCAAATTTACAGCATTGATCATATGCCAATGACCATAAAATCAGAAAGCAGGAAGCGAAACAGCCGCCAATTGGTTCTACTGAAGAAAGAAAGTCGAGCATATTTGACTTGCCATCGGAATCATCGTCAGGGGACGTCAGTGACAGCGAGAGAGCAGCGACGGCTCAGCACAGGGAGAACGAGAAGGGGAAACCGTTGCCGCGAAAGTTTAAAATATTTATAGTTCTCGGCCGGATATGTTTCCGGTTCGGGTCGGTCCGGATCTGCACCATTTAAATGCATTGCGGTACGGTCCGGAAAACTACAACGGGGCCCTTATACGCACCGTTTCATGCATTTTGGCGGGACCCAACGACCTACGTCCCGCGAGGCAAAACGGTGCGCTTAGGGGCGTTGTTTTCTTCCTCAATTTAACTCGACCATGGAAAAACCAGAGAGAGAGAGAGAGAGAGAGAGAGAGATGGAGCTTCTTCGTCTCTATGGTTCGACTCATACGGTTTTTCCATCCACCCAAACCCTTTCGCACAGTAGCACTTCACCTGTATCCCATTCTCAGCTCCATCTGTTGTCTCCTTCGAGACCTCGGCTGACAGCTAACTGCAGAGGGAGAACCGGAGAGGACGGTCCTCTGTCCGGCACGTCAGCGTACGATATCCTCGAAGTCGATCCCAGCTGCTCCGGAGCCGAGCTCAAAGCCGCTTTCAGAGCCAAGGCATCAAAAAAGTTTCCTTGCTCGTTCTTTGTTTCTTATCTGGTAACTTCTCTTATATGTTGATTTTTTTTATTCCGGATGTGAAGGTGAAGCAGTATCATCCCGACGTAAGTAGAAATAGGGATTCCGAGACAATGATACGCCGGGTGATTCAGGCATACCAGGTACTTATCTCGATAGCCAATGTCCCCTACTTTTACAGTTCTTTTAATCAAGTGTCGATTAGAGTCTAGAAATGGAGCTCGACTGAAACTATAAAAAGCTTTAATTTTAGTAATCTTCTATTGAAGAATTCTATAAAAAGCTTTCATTTTTGTAATCTTCTATTGAAGAATTCTCTTTGTATGGATTGTACGTAACCAATAGCACAACTTTTACGTATTATGTCAGAGGACTGCACCACTTTACGATGTCGGGCTGTTGATACCCTCTGAGCATGTTCATATGTATGAACTTCTAAGGATATCTCTGTTTCTTCTGTCTTATATGGTGATTATAAGCTGAGTGGTGACTGTGGTGAGGAAAAAATTCTGTGCAGATACTATCCAACCACAGCCGGTACGAGATCATTGAGAGGTAAAAATTCGGGTATGCAGGCTCTCGAGAATGTACCATTCTTCTGTTTCTTGCATACTTTCTAGCTGATTAACTCAAAATTGTAGACATTCCCTGTTGCTCCTTTTCTAAAGAAAAGATATTGCGGACAGTATTGTCTTTCCTTCTACCAATTTGCATAAACCGAGTGTCTCTGTCAATGCACAGTGTGCTGAGTACTGAAAGATGCAAATGATCTTTGCAGGGAATGCTTGGATCCGTTTGATGAACCAGAATGTGAAGCACTTGATCTCTTTGTCAACGAACTTCTTTGTGTGGGCAAAGGTAACTCGAAGCAAACCCTTCCGTTTCTCAAGCTTTAAAGCTACTTGCCGATGGTAGCTATATGCTTGCGCATCTTGCTTGGTCTTGATAGGAGTTATCCGCATGCTCTATCCCGCTTATCCGTCTTGAATCTTCGTTTTACGTTTAGTCATTTTGGAAATTCTCCGCAGGGTGTCCATATCCATGTGTTAGAACAGCTCCACAAGCCTTCACATTCTCTACCTCCACGGGCACTGCAAGGGCCACTTCGCAGGGTGAGTTGATCCGTTACCGAATCCACCTAGTCTTTTCATCTTGCCTTCAAACATTGCCTTATATGCGAGCACTACAGACTTAGTGGTAGGATGGAATCCCAGTGACATGCAGAAGGTTATTCAACTTTTTCTCGTGGCATTTGTTTGGGCTGGAACACTGTCTTCCTGATCTAAAGAACCGGTTGCTTCATTTTGCCAGTTTTTCTCACCCTCAAGTCACTGTTTGATTACCAGGAACAGGTGAAGACTATCAAGTTCAGGCTGCAGTGGGTCAATGCCCTAGAAGCTGTATCCACTACGTTACCCCATCACAGAGAATTATTTTAGAGGAGTTACTTGACAGGTGCAATCTCATTTGATGTCTGCAACAGCTATGACCTCTCGGGATTCATGCTCATGCTCAGGGCAGGGGTTTCAATCGGGGTTCCGTTGATATTCGGCATATTTTTCGTTTGTTTTTTCGGCTTATGTTTCTTCTGTCCTCCTCCAATTGCAGCATAATGGATGTGCCATATGATACCTCAGCCGAAGCTGACTTGCTCTACTCCTTGATAGTCAAGGCTAGGTTTGAGAACAATCGGTACCAGAAGCCGAAGAAACAGCCGAGGGACTCATCCAAGCATGTCGATTGGTACTAACTAGCACGTGACCTACCACAACTTTTCTGGCGGTTTACGTGACCGTACATCATCAACTTCACGAAGGAAATAATATACTGCGAAGACTTGTGGATGACACTCTTTCTTGTTCCTCCTCCACCACATGTCAGTGCATGATTGGTTCTTACACGACAAAGTGATTGTGTATTACTAAACCGATACCGATGTTGAATGGGCTTTTTTGGTTTCTTCAGCAACTAGCGACAATAAGTAATTCTGGTTCACCTGTGGTTCTGTCTGTCTGAGAGTGATCGCCGAGTTCAGCCCCAGTTCGGATGAAAGTCTTACCCAGCCCCGATGAGCTTGGCTTTAGGACCCTTTTCAACGTTAGTCGGATCAAGCTTGACACGGGATCTCAATTCAGAGTCGATCCTGCTAAGCAAGCTCACGATGCCCGTGGAGCGAAGTCTTCATTCATAAGCTCAAACTCCGCTATATCAACCGGAGAACAAGACCAGAGTTTTAAGCGAGGCATGAGTGACAGCTCAAGTAGTTCTGAATTGGAACGAGTGACTCCCTGTCAAGGCAACTCATAAAGAAAATGAGTTTTCTGCATAAGGCCATAGGAGTGCTTATTATGGGAGAGCAGTGAGCACCAAAGAATTGGACCGACTTGATACATTGAAAATTATGCAACAAAATTTTCTTTCACTGCAGAGTCCTGAACAGCACCGCCACCTCGCTCCCCTTCATCCGCCAGCAATTTTAAAGGTGACATGCACCCCTACCCAAACTACCATCCTACTGAGAATCCAACTGCAGATAAGAACAGTCAATGCAGGCAGAAAAGGTAAAATCATGAGTGACAGGAAAAAGTGCACAACTTCTGCAAAGATGGCAGGTGAGGATAGAGCTCGTGCTTCAAAAATGGGAACCACCAATATGTCATAATTACCAGAGCTCTCGTGTAGGCACTAAATGCTCTCAACTGGAGGAGTTCTTTCGAGCAGTGTAGGCACGATAAGCTGCCAATCCGATAATGGCTACTGCAGCCCCAACTGTTATGGTTACAAAAACAACATAAATGTCACAAAGGAGTTTCTTCAAATGAACATTACAAAATAGAGAGCATCGAACTACGACATTGAAAAGAAAAAGAAAGTTGCAAGTTTCGAGTTTGACTATGCTTCGTGATCCACTCATACCCTATGCAGCACTATATTTGACAATGCACTTTTGGTTTCAGAGAAGTGTTGATTTTCCCACTTTGCACTTCATAAGACGTTAATAATCAGCATGTCCTATACAAACCTACACAAAATGAATTTGGCTCAACTTCCGAATTTTTTTTTTCCAAAAATAAATGAAGAACTCTGGGAAATCCACCCATATTCAAGAACCAACTGGACTTATTCAATGAATTCGTGAGTGGAATGTCTACTCTCACTAAACCAAAACATCTACCACAATTCCACTATGCCATAATCATGGCATACTTACTATCCATGGAACTGATTCTCAGAAGACTTATTGTACTCCTCTTTCCTAAGGAAGTGTATATACTGAGTGCCACAATCTACAAACGTAAATTTTGCACATGCCCCAACTGAAATGACAAGGTGATTGCCAAAACTGACTCACCCCCTGCTGAAGTAAAGAGATTGGCAATTTTGCTAAGATGATAAGAGTACCTGAAACAAACATAAGAGATCGATTGACAAGCCTGTGGCATTGCTCATGGCTTCTCCCAGTTTCAGTTTCTGGAATACTCAAATGAGGATGCTCTGCTGCACTAACAATTCTACAAAAACACATTGTTGAAGTCACCTACCTCATACTGACTGGTATGGGGGCCTCTATCCCCATATCCTGACTAACCTACAAAAGCAAAGATTGTCCACAAAATGAAAAGAGTCAGCCTCGAGCAATATTATGTTTATGAAGTATTTCAAAACATCAGAGTAATGAATGTGACTCTTACAGAAGACTTTTTTAATAACCCACGTTTTCTTTAATTGTTATTATGCCAGATTAACAACTCAGACGGTTTACTGCCCAAAAAAATTGCTGAAAGAGAAAATATGCATGAATTAGAAACATAGATATCATGTACTCTGGCCTAATCATTTATGTCCTTCGCACAAACAGAAATAATTGCTTAGTATGCTTAGTAAATATAACAGAAGACTAAAAATTCTGTTCATAAAATATGCCAGGAGATGTGCCTCTGCATTTTAATTTTTTGCAACAGAGAAGTACTAGGCAAAACAATACCCTGGTTGAGTCTTGTATAGCCATTGGGAAAGGATCTAGATCATCTTTAACACCAATTATGAGGCAAGGCACCTCAAAACCAGTAACCTCACCATGACTGGCAACTTCCACAAGCCCTTCCATGAAGATCCATCAGAACTGCAGGAGCAAAATAAAAGCTAGGGCACAGCACATAACAAGGGGAGGACATAAACACAGATGTTCCCAGAACAGGAGATTCATGATACACCTAAAATGTTTTGGCTTCATATTTTGAACTGAACAGACCATTGAGCACAGGCCATGTGCTCGAAAGCAAATCTAACCGCTTCAGTTTTCAGGATTTTGAGACTTCCGGCAATAACTGTGTTGATATGGTCATATCAATTTGAACATGATCCACATTAGACTAAAATAAGTGGACACATGCAAGTAATACAAAGGCTATATCAGTTGCATATAAGAACCAAGCATACAAAACAAAACTGAATTTATGATAATGTGGATGAAGCCTGAAAGCTCAATTCAAAATTTACCTATCATGCACAAATATCGCTATGTCGCAGGCAGCCAGAGACTCCTTACTGGACAGCAACATTTTTGCTTTCTCTTCTGGAATTTCATGTAATAAAAGTGTTTTCTTTGTTCCCTGAGGAAATTATCTATTTTGAGTGTACAGATCACATGAAATCTGCAAAATAACATGGACAAAATGAAAACTTCATTTTACCATAGTCTGTTCAACAACATTCACCGCATAACGCTCATTAGTTGTTGAACTATAAGTATCAGCAAAGGGCCTGCATTCATATAAAAATGAATAAATTATACTAGGCAAATATAAGTAGTTGCAGGAGGCAGCTTATCCTTTGGTACAAAAAGACAACTATTTCACTGTAGTTGATTCAACTAAACATACGGGAGTCTACATTTGATACTATGGCTGTACAGCTTCAGTACCCTATGGCTAGGTTTTCAACCTTTTGCCGGGTTGCTGGGGTTGGGGAAGAAGCGGGGTAGAGTAATTGGTCAACTCATCAGGCTCATGACCTGAAGATTGCAGGTTCGAATCCTGCCCCCGGTGCCCAGCTCAGCTGGAGAGGCCTAGCCTGATCTGAGAAGTGCTAATTCGGTTGGTTCAATTCGCTTGCTTCATTAGCTACCGGCTTTTGGATTAGCTCCTGGGAATTCAGGTCATGACCAGAAGAATTGTGTGAAATAAGTGAATTTATCCAGTTGAGGCATTTCCGATGCCTGTCACAAAGAACTATACTAGCATACCTTCCCAGAAAAGCATTCAACAGTGCAGATTTTCCAGCTCTTTTTGGCCCAAAAACGAAACATTGGATAACATTTCTATCACTTTGTTGCTTCTTGCAATTATGGCGTCTTTTCCTGGTCACATGTATGGCTGCCGACAAATTAACATATCCAAGGTATTTAAGATTCTCAAGGCTCCAAGCAGGTTCCAACAGTGTCATAAAGGGCCACTGCATGGACAGCATTTTAACATATCAGAAGCAGTGAAGATGAATAGGAAGAACATTAAGTATAACAAAGGCAAATATTCTATCTCAAAAGATTTCCCCATTTAAAAAAAAAGAAAAGAAAAAAATAGACTAAATAACAACATATGCCCATACCAGAGACAAGAACCCATCAAGAGAAAGTCCTCCAAGGGCAGTTTTCTCTGCAACATCTTTATATGGAGCTTCATCCCATGGACTGGAGTGTGGAGAAGAATATATAGCCAAATAATAAGTGGTTATCCAGATTTACTTAAGGAATAAAAGGGCAGCCAACATTTGTTGGGAGGATTCATCTTTCATGATTGTAAATATATATCCCTACGCATGTTAACAGTGACATTATCATCACATCCTATTTATCTCAAAAAAGAAGGTCCCTCGTGATTTGCAGGACACCATCTCGAAGATTTTAAGAACCAGCAGAGAAACCAAATAAAATGACACTTGTTAAATATCATAAGCAATCATACATGTATTAAGAATTTTTAAAAAGAAGCATAAGAAGGGCCCCGACAAAAATACCTTTCAGGTGCAGTAGAGAAAATATCCTCAATTTCATGAGGTCTTAGAGCCCCATCCTGATCATAAAAAACATTTTAAAGTCCAAATCAGACTAATTTTTCAAAACCAATGGAAGGAATTTCAGGAAGAAGGGATGAAATACTAAGCAAAAAAAGAACAAAACATACACCATCATTATCAAATAACTCAAAGATCCCCTTGAGAAAGCCAATGGCATCATTTGTCAGCTCCACACTCTAAACAAATCACAACTGCAAAAAGTTACTGATACATCTTTATGCCTCATGTAATGAAAGTGCCATCAAGAATGATATCAAACTATTTCAGATAAATCCAAGTGTGTTCACACAAGACAAAAAAAGAAAAAGAAGAAGAAGATAATGCAGACTCATACTAAATAACCAATAGGCAACTGATGGACTACCAAAAACCAGTCTAAAACAAGGTACTGGTAAAATCAAGTTGTAATAATTTTGTAACTTTTGGAAATGAGCATACAAAATAAAAACATGAGAAAGTAACTCAAATAGATCAATAGCAGCCAAACAATGATTCTAAACAGAGAAACAGCAAAGATTAATCCACATTGCCAATCTAAATGAGTTTGTAGTGGGTTATCACAGTTATTATAGTATCCTTCATTTGATTTGGTTTCCAATAAGAACGGACCTTGCATATGTGAGGACAAAAATCCAACTGCTTGGTTTATTACAGCGTATCATGTCTCTTCTTTGGAGAATACTATAATATCCCGTGCATGCTCTGTTCATGGCAGTAAGATAGTACCCGATCAGGATTTCGCCTAAAAGAATCAGATGGGATTAGATCTTCAGACAGTTTGATATCATGGTCATAACCAAACTTCTTTAGAACAGCCCACATTGTCTCAAGGCGCCCCTTTTCTATGAATAATGCATGGAGAAATACGAACCCTGTTAACGTAAGACCATGCTCATTAACTCCTTGAGGCAGTTGCTCTTGCACAACCCTCGTGACACCCTCTATTTCAGCTTGCTGCAATGGTGCATTAAAGCATCTAACCTATTCACAAAGATAACCAAATCAACATAGAAACACAAAGTCGCTTGCTAATTTGGGTAACTAGCTAGCACCATTGCAAATTGCCTAGGAGAACCAGACATGAATCAATAACCTCAAAGCGAACCAAGATGATGACATGAATGAACAGATCCTGACCTGGAACTTCCTTTTTATTGTATAAACAAAAACAAAATCATGCCACGAACAAGTTCAACTTAAAAATAAAAAAGCAGACAGAAGCTCAAACCTGAAATTCATTTAATTCTACATCACTGAGTGCACCATCTTTATCATGATCGCAAATAATAAAGATCTGCTTCAAGGCTCAAACACAACAAGGCTTTAGAGTTTGTGATTCCTGATCGAATAGTGGGCCGGTAAGATTAAGAACTGCCTTTTGGGCATAGTAGAAAACCTGAGGGATCTGCAAGATCAAGAGATAGTGCATAAAAAATTGAATGATGCTATATCCAAACATAGCGGGTATCCATGAAATAGTTACTAATTATATTTATTGATTGGAAACAAATGTAGCCAAACAAACCTTTCATTTATTTCTTACTTTGAAAGAACCTTGGATCGCAGAAGTTCAAGAATATAGTAGGACATACTATTTCTACAAAATTTTAACATATAACATAAACAAATGAAAGGTTTGCTTACATCCATTTGTTTCTAATCTGATACTAGGAAAAGGGCGAGCACTCAACCTTAACCTTATGGAAGAGAACAAACCAACCTGGATTTGTCTGTACGCTGAACACTCAATACAAGTTTCAATCTCCCAAAAAGTCTGCATTATGGGTGACATCACCGATTCCAAGCTAATTTGCTGATGCTCATCTCTTAGATCTAGTTTGCATCCCACCACTATAACTGGTACCTGCACCTGCAAGTCAATTATCTAAGGTCATTGACATGATATCTCAAAAACATACATAGCAATAAAGTGCACCTGTGGACAAGGTTTAAAGGAGAAGAAAATTGTAGTGGAGGAAGTTGAAAAATATTTAAAGGACTCAATAGGACTAACCTCCAACCTACAAAGTTCTGGAAGCCAAAAGCTACTCAATTGTTCCAGTGTTGCAGGTTGGTCACAGGCATACGTGAGTACAACCGCATCAGGCCGTCTCAGTTCCTCTCTCAACCTAATACTATCCTCCACCCTGACATAGCACAAAACAAAACGTTCATCGAGTACACCAGGAATTGATATAACAAGAAGGAGCCATCCAGTCTCCATATCAGGACAGTGCATTCATTGGACTCGGGGGGAATATACAAAAGAACATCGATAATGATACATGAGCTACCCATCTTTCTCCCGTGAAACTTTATATCACAAAGTTAACGTAGAAATTCACATGTCACTGGAAGAAGATTGGGTTGGGGGGTGGTGGTGGTGATGGGTGTCACCAAAAACTCGCTCAGCTCTCAAAAATGAGGTTGATAACGATGCCTCAACCGGTCAAAATGCCTGTAACCGCCGTCCAAAATTGAAGATATTGCGCAATCTAGCTGGTGAATAAGTGAGGATGGAGTCTGATCCAAGAGCAACAGTACGCTCAACACTGAACTTAAGCAAGCTCCAGCAGGTATTAATCTGAAGCCAAAACACGGAACAACGATTAAAACCTATTGCCAACGCACATTTCCGAGCCTCACATAAGGAGATGAGGTCCCCGAGAGCGGAAACACATCGAGCTGAAGCATCAACAGAGAGGAAGGAGAAGGAGAAGCGAGCGGCGGCCCGCACGATTGAAGTTGGACCACAAGTTGGACGAAAAGTACCTCTGCAGACTGAACTGAGCCCGTGGAGACTGAAGGAGCCACCCAAAAACCTGGCACCGGGGACGGTGGCCTGTTTGCGGAGCGTAGGCCTGGCAAGGGCGGGAGGAAGAGAGTTGGCGGAAGAGAAGGCGAAGAGGAGAGAGATGACGATTGGCTGCGCTGGTGACCAAAAATTAAAGTCCGCTTTTGATTCATGATGAGAGAAATCGACGGTTTCGATTTCATGAGGACGAGCACTTCGGTCCGGAGCCGTTTGATATCCTCCTATTTATCTTTTTTCACTTCTCCATTTATTTGCCACCATTTCAATTTTTGTTTTGGGATTTTCACTTCGTAAATTTTATTTTATTTTTACTTTGGACAATTATTTTCTTATAAGTTTATTACTTAGTAAAAAAAATTATTATAATATTATATTTTTAAATAATGTAAATAAGATAAAGATTATAATAATATATATTAATATATTATAAACCCATTAATATATTGAGCAAATTTTACTATTAATTAATATATTTATCAAATATAATAATACCATATTTTCATCCTATAAACTTATAATTAGGAAAATTATTTCACTTATCAGTAGTGACTTGTTGAATTTATATATATAGAGGATGAGATGGAAAAGGAAACATGAAATTAGGCTAAACATGACATGCGGACTCTGCTGAACCGGATCATCCGGTTCGGGACTGACGTGATGGCCCGCCCGGTCTTTGGGTTGGGCGGGAGCAAAATGATGACGAATTAGCAAAACACGAAGAGAGAGAGAGAGAGAGAGAGAGAGAGAGAGGATAGCTGAGGGCAAAAGATTACCGTGGGGGACGGACTAGATCGCAGCCGGAAGAGCCAAAATGATGACCGGCAAGTATACGCATCTCGATGACCAGAAGGTTTCTGGATCCGTTCCTGTGAGTAATTCGCCATCCGGTCTGTTATTTGTCGATCTCTATCCTCCATTGGTAGCTGAGTCACCTCGCGAATTTTGGATCTTTGTTGATATGCTTCTGATTTCGAAAGAATCAGATCTAGTTCCTTTTGATTACGCTGAGTATAATTGTTGCAGGCTGTTCCGGATCAAGGGGAAGTCACCATAAAATTCGCCGGTGAGCTTTATTTTGATGTGTGTGTTTCAATTCATTGATTCCTGCTGTGATGGAGTTCCCATTATGAAGGCTTTTTCGTGCTTTATTTGTTCTTAGGACGCCTTTCAGCTGAAATTGTGAAATTTTTTGCCGAATTGAGAAACTCCTGTCCTCTCAGCTTTTGGTTCAATTCGTTCTGAGAGTTTGGTATGGTCGTCCAGCGATTTGTTTATGGAGAACTCTCTCAGATCTTTTGGTTACCTGAGGATTTCAGTGAATTACAGGGACATGCGATTCAAACCTGCCACTTGAACTGAAATAGCAATTGTTTAGATTTAATTTGACATGGTAACGTTATGTGAATATAACTGGAAGAGATCTTATTATGATCATTGTTCTGTGCCCATCGGATTTCTCTGGTGCTTTCCTTAGATGTCTTCACCTCAGTTGGTGAGTCTTTACTTGTGCAGATTCAAATCTACAAACTTTTCCTCCATCTCAAGCTCAGGGGAAGATCTCTGGTGGCTCACGCCCTCCTCGTGATGCTGATGGTATGTGCAATACTAATTTTGTTGACGAATGCAGCTTCCATGGGACAAGCGGTATAATGCTTTCAACTCGAAACTCTCTTATTGACATCTTTTTGGTGCAGATACGTTTTCAAAATCAACTTTTGGTTCCGAAGAAGCTCAGCCAAGTGGATGGTTTCGAAGTTTCACACTTGATGCATATAAGCCGTATTTTGATGTTGACACTTCTGATGTATTAGAGAGGATTAAGGAGTCTCTCTTTCCATTCAGAGGAAGTTTCACAGAAAAAACAGCTGATAGCCCTGATTTGTAAGTTCTCATTCTGCCTAGTTAATTGCCCAGTGCTTGAAATCCTGGTGTTGACTTAGACGTTTGTTCTTGTTGATTTTCTTCATCTGAGATCACACTGTTGCATATAACATTTATCATCTGGGATGATGTGGTAGCTGGTGAGAAATTACTTTGAACTTCTTAAACATGAAATAGTATGGCAGCAGATATGGCTTTTTTAGTCATACTTTGGTGTACTATGCTGCATGAGCTTGCCAGTCTTATTACTCCTTAAAGATGTATGAGCACTGTCTTGGATATTCTCAACTAAATTCTTACTGTTGTTTCTTAAAGTCTATTGTTCGTATGCTCCACTTTGATCAGTCATCATCTTGTAAATTTGGTCCAGTTACAGTGCAACTTCTTCCCAATTTTAACTTCCTGATGCTTTGAGATCTGTTGGTCTGTCTTCACTAGAAATGGTCCTTGTTGAGTGGAATATTTGAGTTGGCTGTGAGGGCTTTATCTAGTGTGTCACTGTTTGGCATTAGAGTGATGTAGCCTCATGGGCATGCTGAACTATTTTCCTTCCCCAGTCTGAGTGACTTTGCAGTTGCATAATTTTGTCTGACTGCAAACCCCTTGCAGGTACGGACCATTTTGGATATGTACTACGCTTATATTTGTGGCTGCATCAATCAGTACTTTTGTCACTTTTATAGCACACAAACTGAAGAACCAAGATTGGGACTATGACATTAACCTTGTTACTTGGTCTGCTGGTGTCTTCTACGGTTATGTCTTAATCGTTCCTCTTGGATTATATGTAATCCTCAAGTATTTTTCAGCACCTTCAGGCCTCGTTCAGTTGTTCTGTCTTTATGGCTACTCTCTGTTTGTCTTCATCCCGGCATTGGTAAGTCAGGTTTTTGATAACATCTATTTGAGGCAATCATAGTAAGCATTAAGAGAAAAATAGACGAAAAAGATTCTGTACCTAATAATTCTTGTACATGTCAAGATTATTGCTCTTATCGATCTTGGGAGCCTTTGATTTGCTATTTTGGTCATAAATCTCAAAGTCAAAGTCCTGGAGCTTGAGTACTAGGGTCAATTTCGATCATAGTCACTATGCATGCACATTGATTTGAGGAGCCACATATAAGCCATCTAACTCATCTGTACTGTCAATTATCATTAAAGATGGTACCATGCAGACTGGGAATTTATTAGCTACTATGAAATCCAGTTCTAGCTTAAGTTTAGTTAATGTAGTCCTGTTGTATATATGATATAGTACTGCATTCACATGGCACACATTATAAACTTTTTAATTTTGGCTATATACCAGTATAATCAAGACTGGTATTGTTAATTGATCCCCATGTTTTTGGTTGAATGCAGTGCCTCTCGGTTGTGCCACTGGAAATTTTCAGATGGGTGATAGCGGGTGTCGCCGGTTTTATGTCTGCAACCTTCGTGGCACTCAATCTTCGAGCGCACATTGTTTCAGCTGGTGAGAGATGGTTCTTCATCGTGGCTGCCATCTTCCTCTTACAGGTCGCTCTCTCTATCGTCCTAAAACTTTACTTATTCACAGTCACCGTATAGGGGACCTGATCGTATTTCAGGCCATACCCATCTGTAGAGAATTCGACCACAGCAAATTGTTTACTCCCTACCATAGTATTACTAGCCATATGTGAGTTAAATCTACAAGTTTTCACTGCATAAAATGTGTCAAGAAGCTGTTCCAGTGCTTGTTTGGCTGTTTAGTTCATTGAAAACATTTTGAAATATTGCCATTGAGACTATTGCATCGTGGTGCATTCATTTCTGAAACTCAATGATTACTGGCTGCAAGCCTTGTGGTCACATTGATATGTCCTCATGTCCTCTAAGTTTATTGTTGAAGAGGATTTATACATGCTAGAGGGACTTGTCCATGGACATCCTGTTGTCAAAAATCTCTCTCGTACTCACATACATGGATACATATGCCATACATAGAACCTCGCCCTCCTCAGTTATCAAGAGATATTGAAAATATGAAATTGATCCACAGCTTAGACACACAGAATGGAGCATACATTTAATATGACTCACAGAACAGAAGTCTAATCCATGCTCAACCTTCAATCTGAAATGATCCTGGTTGCAAAACTCCGCTGTTGCTCATCTGTATTCACGATCACCAGCATCCACCTACCCTCCCAGCCGATCCCATGGCTCTGCTGAACCTCAAGTTGTTCAGGTCCCTTGTGTAGCCCATCGGTGAACTGCAAGCCAGTGTAAGTGATGGTCTTGGACGTGGCTGTGGCAGCAGAGTCCATGATCTCATTGATGAGGTCATGTAGTGTGTGTTAATGCCTTGGAGGAGGTGGTGCGTCCTCATCCTCACAATAAACGCACAAACAGGATATACAGGATGGCAGTTTTCGCTGATTCTACTATTGATTTCGGCAAGTTAAAGAGTTTTACGATGCGAGTAACATCACATGAAGACAACAACATCAGGGGGCCACCGACAAGAAAGACCGAGGCAAAAATGGAAGCGAGGGACCTCAACTTTTGATAGGGTGCGTCTGCATCGCATCCCTAGCTTTAGGACTTTAGAAACAGTCGGGCACTTAAGAAAGTGTGGTGCATTTGTGTAAGAGAGGCACACATGCCCTGACGGTGTGGATTGGTCGGGGGACTGACTTTCATTTGCCCTAAGGATCTCCGGTTTTTAATCCCTTAAACGTCCGAGAGTTTAAAGTGGGCATTTCGAGGATGATCTACCAGGGGCTTGAACTCTCAGTCCGAGGCCCACATGAAGAATTGAAGCATGATTGGGTACACCTTATCCCGTCGGTGTGTTTCTTTCACATTCAGTCTCTGTTTTCTTCTTCCCGAGCCTTTTTGCCTCGTCAACCATTAACTTAAAGTCTCAAGCGCTACTACGTAATTTATTTCAGTGTGTTCCCTAAGCTCACCGTCCACTTGACTTGACCCCACTGTCATGGCCTTATTCAAGACAATCTCCCCTGGACCCATGTGGACCCTGCTGATTACCAGCCTCGTTCACTGATGATGAAGTAAAGCAGTTAGGTCTGAGACACTGATGAAGCGACAACGCCAGCGTTCACAGTTGGCCCCTGCTATCTTGTAAACACAAAGGTTCTCAGTCTCCTACGCATGAGTATGGAAGAAAGGCTATCGATATATAATCTCACATGCACTTGCACGGACACCGTGCACTCTTGAGTTTCAAAGGAAAAGCTTTCCACATCTTTAAGACAACATAAACAAAAAAGTACTGACCCATTTGCGAGACTTACAACCGATCTGAAGAATGTGAGGGACACATTCTCTCAATGATAAATAGCGTTGAACATGCATTAGAAGAGGACGGAGAACCAATAAATTTACAATCAAGTGAAAGCAGAAGACCTCAATTGTTACTGGTAGACTCCGCCAGCTGAAGATTATTGATAGACAGGATCACGAAGAGCTGCTGAAGGAGACTTGAACTCCTTTCCCGCCAACCCCAGCAATCAGACACTGGAACCCGCATGACTCAAGCTCAGCAATGACTTTGTCGACCACGGTTGGGGATAGCACTGGTTCATATTTGTTAAGGTAAAATTTTAGAAGTGACAGGTGGAAAGCATAAAGGTAGTCAGAAATTGGATGTAGCACAAAAGTAGCAACAGGTTCTCCAAACGCAATGAGGTCCAAGAATAATGTGAATGATATACATCATAGACAGTTTTGGTTCAACTTTTTGTCCACTTTATAGCATTTTATCTGTCAAAATGTCATCGTTTCCACCATTAGACCAGGGATTCGATGAGAGTAGCAAATAACAATAGAGACTGAAAGCTATCAATACATCAAGAAAATAAGCTCAAGGATACAGGTCGGCAGCAGTGTGATCACACAACCTCCACCCCCAGCTCCAGTTAACTTGGAAGTCAGCTTGTACTTCAATGTAGTCCGAAGAACTGTTTCGATGGAGGCATGACTAACCCCCATACACTGGAGTAGTCCTTGATTCATTTCCATCAACTCCCCAATCTTTTCCTCAAACTCTGTTATGGCGAGGTCATTGGGAGCAGATGATTTGATGATTTCAGAAAGTTCATTGCTGATGGAATCGACTGCACTGAACACACAAGTCATGGCTTCATCATGCCTTCTGGTTCTCTCAGATACACCCGCAACTAAAGCCTTCGTATTCCTCCCTACTTTTGTATTAGTGATGAGCATTCGGAGGGGCAAGCTTGACATGATTGGGGTCAAGCTCCCTGACTTGAACTTTATCATGTTGCCTAAGAAAGAATACCGCAAGCAGATAGATATAACATCACTTAACAAGGAGAATCTATCCTGTTAGATTGTGTTCTTGTCAATGTTGTGATTGCCTGTATGAGAGGCAGATTCTAACATAGATCTTGTTCAGATGGATCTTTTCAAACCAGATCATTCCTAACACCAGACTTTCATGAATATTAGCAATCAAGAGGTGAGATTATCAGCAACAATGTTAGGATTTCTCAACAATAAAGCTTTCATATTCTGGGCCGCACATGTCTAGTCAATAAAACAAGAGTTTATCCTAAAACCAACTGAAATCACATACCATATGTGCTCACAGCATTGTCAATTCCTGATGGTCTTCCATGAATTATCTTTTCACCTTCAAAAGCCCATCCATTCAACAATTTCAGTTCATCATCCTCAAATCCCTGCCACCCTTGCTTGCTGATGTCCAACTTTGCACCACTAGAGAAAGCAAGAAACGCTGCTGATAGAGCAACACAATATGAGGCAGATGATCCCAAGCCCGAGCTCAGTGGAAGCTCAGAAGTGACAGTCACCGTTGCAGGTTTATATCTGATGAAAGAGAGATACCAACTGAAGAAATTTAGCCTAGATACAGAAAGGAAATTTAACAAGAAACAAACTGCAAAGTTCATACCCTTGAATGCAGGTGTAAAGCCAGAGGAAAGCTTCAATTCCAGAAGCAAGCCCGACTTTTGCCTCTGGAATATTTCGTTCTTCAACTAAAGCTTGCAAATGCGACAAGCAAGTAGTCGGAGCACTGGGCTTTAAACAGTCGGCATTATATGGTTCTTTCAGGTATTCTTGAATATGGGCAATTGACCAAGAAAACTCCAAGCTCAAGTCCGTAAGCCGGAGCTTGAGGTTACCGTCATTCTCTGTTTGGGAAATATAAGCAGTGTCAGCTGTAAAGGCATTGTAATCGGGATTTGGGGAATTTTACATACAAAAAGGTTACATGCGTCGCGCCCGTTGGAAACGAATTCAGAAAGGACCGCTCAATGATACGAAAGCCAAAAAAATCAGTGAAATGACAGCTGATGGAGCTGGGTCGCTTGGGATCAAGAACAGATGCGGCAAGGAGGAAGTCACACCAGTCTGAGAGGGGAAGCGGAGGGTGACAGAGGTGCAGAGGTCGATGGAGGAGGCGACGGCGGTGGATCCGTGAACCACCGCGTGTTCGCCGGAGAGGATGATCTTCCCGGGAGCCCTCGCTGTCACCTCCATTAGAGCAAGCCCCTGCAAGCTCGAGATTCGTCCCGATGAGAAAAGGCCCGATCTTCCTCCTACTAGTGTGATCGGGTGCGCGATCACGAAGTGGGAAATGGAGATGAACTATTTGGAACGTGGAAGTTGGAAGCTCGACACTCTTCCTCGGCCCAGTCGGAGAAAAACCAAACTGCGCTATTATTATTCCTTTTTTTTTCCTTTTTTTTAATAATCATATTTCTCTCTTTGCTGGCTGACCGAACTTGGCGGCCGGCCATTTCCCACTCAAGCCCGGCTGGCGCGTGGGAGAAACGTGCGACACGCGATAAACGCATCCCATGCATAGTTTTTAAAACCGGACCGGGCCGGGAACCGGTGTAGGCATGGGTTCATGGGTCGGACCGGGGGTTCAATGGGTTGAACCGTATGTTTAAAAAATAATATTAATAATATAATATTATTAATAAATTTACATAATATCATAATTTGAATATAATTTATAACAAAAGTTTAATATAAAATGTAAATATAAGTTTAGTAAAATAAAATAGGTACATTACAATATGTTTTTGTTTTTGTTTTAATTTTAAGTCGGCCAGTTTTCTCATGGGTTCAATTGGGTTCACCGGTCGGACCGGAAACCGGCCGGTTCAATCGGATTTTTTCTCTTTTAATGTGCAATTGGATTTTTTGAAGGAACCGGACCGGGTGAGTGGCCGGGTCCCGGTCGAACCGGACGGCCCGGTCCGGTTTTTAAAACTATGATCCCATGGAAACGGACCACTTCACTAATTATTCACCTATGTAACACGCAATTGCGGCCGGGAAGGAAAAGTCAAGAGGCGACATGCCATCGTGCCTAACCGACCAACTGAATTGTGGGCCTTATTTTTTTGGGCCGGGCCCAGTCATACCTTTTACGGATCACATTGGATATAATCATCGACCCAAGCCCAGACCAACCATTCGGCCCATAACCCAATTGACATAATAAATGTTATGGCTAAATAGTAATAAGAAGGAAAGGTCTCGGTTTTGGAATCATGTGAATGAATAATATTTATCATTACAATAGCTTTGAGAATCACAGTGGGGCCGAAGAGTGCTCTCAGACCAAAACAGTCGATCAGAGAAGTTTTCAGGCCTCGGCGCCATTCCGCAATGCAACCTTAAGTTTGAGGTTCTGTGTCACTGTACACCACGGCCAGGTCACTGCCACAGTTGCCCAACATATTGATTGAAGCTACATCCAGACCAACACAGTGATTTCAACGAGCTTCAAACTTGCCACTGGAAGGAACGCAATTTGACAACTGCAAGACGACTCATTGTTAACAGGTACGAACTGCAAAATGTCTTCTTGAGTATTCTAATCTTGACCTCTGCAGATGCAGCCTGATGGGGCTGCCCAGAATTGCCTTATGACTCCATCCTGACGAAAGCATCAGATATGGAGAAACTAACCCCCCACCCAAGCCAACCCAGCAGGTCCAGATAACTGAGGAGGCTTTTGCAGATATCTGCAAGGAACGAACTAGATGGTCAACAGGAGGGAGACGCCCAAAAAGAATAACAATATAAACAACTCAATTCTCAGGCAGTTCATCCGATCTGTTTCAAAAGCAGATAGTTCATCATTGGTGAACAAGCAAATTGCATATCTGAATTGTGTAAAGAACAGTCATTCCTTTACACTTTCAAAAGAAGATACCTGTGGCGGAGGATCCGGCAAATCATCCTCTGGTAAATCACTGACCCGATATTCATGCAGCTTCAACGGTCCGATAGAACCATCGGATTCTTCATCATCTGCATTGGGTACTACCCTCCTCATAGCCCTAAACAGAAGCACATCTTTTCCTTACGAACAAAAGAACTACTCAAGGTAAAAATGTAGAGATGAGTGAAATAGCATTAGGTGCCCGGCTTATATAGGAAAAGCAAGGAATCCCCGCAACTGCCTGCTTGAATTTGTTGCCATTGAAATTCATATTCCATTCATTATTTGATTGCTGATAAATGGAAAGTAATATCATTACTTAAAAATTAGATTTTTTTGCATAATTCAATGCTATGCATGGCTATTGAATAATGCTCAAGAGATAAGCTTCCTAAACAGAAAAATCAAATGTTTATGACAGGACAGCACATGAATTGCACTCTTATTGCAAGCACTCATAAATGCGAAAAACACAAACATTGGCTAAAAAGCATGTGTCAAATTACAATAACTAAAAGGAATCCTATGGTCGTATTTTAGAGCAAGAGTTATTGGCTACAGAGACTTGATGAGGGCAGGTATCACCTTCTCTTTCGTAAAGCATTCACATGACAACTAAGGCCATGACATTGTAACCTCTAAGGGACCACCATCAAGCAAGCCTGCACTTATCAATTCAAGTTCCTCATTTCACCTGCAAATATTTCAAGAATGTCTTCTGATGATCCTCCAATATCAAAATGACAGACGTAGAGGACGTAAAATGTTGTAGCAAAGAATTCTTTAGAGAGGAAAAATGAACATATTCTGGATGAAAATTGTAGAAAGATCAAAGTAATGATTTGCGAAGAAATAATAATCTCAGAATAAACAGCAATCAGCAACAAATTTCATTTTATAATATGATGTTCCACATTTAGAAAATAATTTGCAGATTTGATTATTAAGTAAGCAATAGAATAATATCCTGCTCATCCATTCTTAAACAGAAATAACCTGCTGAAAGAAAATTGCTCTATGGTAACTCACCAGTCTAATATATCAGCAACTTCAATGGTACAACTGAATTATCACTTTCATCTTATCAACATGTCCAACTCCTAATATGTAATTGGAACTTGACACTCACGTGGATACCTATGGTGTGCTGGGAGCATAAAATAAGTCTCTAGCAACCATTGGTTTGTAACATTATGTGGAAAAAGAGGATTAGATCAATAAAGTGCGAAGATTTGTGTGTTTTGCAAAAGAAATAGAATTTGCTTCATGATTCAATATATAATTTCAGTAATAGAAAAATCTCCCTTGTGTTTCAGCCACAAGGGTATTGCATGAAAAACAAAATGCTACAAAAAGCTTTCCTTCTACAATTAAGTGTATGAACTCAGTCAACTTTTCACATATTAGATTGGATACTAATCCCTAGTACTTTGTATACCTTTGATAAAAAATTTAGTTAAGCTTCCAAAAAGGCATGCAACAAAAGAACAGCAAAAAAAAGTAAACAGTTGTAGTGTAAAAGCTTACGCTGCTGTGTCCAAACTCTAAAATAAATTTACAGTAAGAGCAAAAGTTATCCCCACCAATGAAATAGTAATCGATCCAAAACAGAAAAAGGAATATCCGAGAGATGAAATTGAGGAAACAAGTATAGTCACATAAGGAGGAAATCGAGATGCCGAAGACCATATGCCACAGAAACTACCAATCTGCTATGTTGAAGCAAGTAGAGCAACTGTTATCTTTTCCTTTCCTTCCACTCAGTGATGCAGGAGTTCTTAGATAGCTATCTCCAATGTATACCATGAAATAGTGACACTTTTCATCATGATTGCAAATACTCTACATTTCCATTAATTGATTTCTAAAAAAGTAGTGCATAAGGATTTACCTGTTACAGCAAGAAACTAACTTCAGGCTGCTCAAAGTTAGGTATGAAAAAGTACTTTGTTGTACATAGCATTTGTGAACATAAGCAAAGAAATCAAAGACTCTAGTCTAACACAGTGCTTCTTCAATGTGTATCAAATCAAAGCATATCACTCTACTCCAAAGTCACTGTTTCCTCACATTTGTGCAAGGACAAGGATTTCAATGGCAGGTCCATGAGAAATTCGGTTCTCTCAAAATTGAGGAACTTCAAGCAGCACAATTGACCTTTTGATTCTTAGGGCCACGTAAAATCCAATGAAAAATTTCCTAAACTAGGATGAGAGTTGCTGCATCCTGAAGTTTACTGACCATAATTAATTAATGGCCCATTCAGCACATTGAGATAACAAGGGAATGAAAGTTATTGCAACACATTATAACTATAAGTTGTTCAATTGTATTTGCTTTCCTTTCTAGCATAAAACAAACCGCAGCATAAAGAATATCAACTACATGGAAAACATTACAAAAGAAGTGGGCTTCCGAGCAAATGCTACCTACTGTTTTTGAGCAACCAATGGGGAAGATTCCTCATCAATCGATGCATTAATAGTCCCATCAATTTTTTTAAATCAAATCTGATTTGACAGAGCTAATTCAATTCAATTAATCAGTCAAGTTCTTTTAGAAGATAGACAAAAAATTCTAAGCTAGACATTGAGTACAGAGACAAAATTGGATGTAACCTATATCAATCAATTGCCATCCAGGAAAGAATCTCCTTAATGAGAAAGGTCACTGTGCGACCTTCTCACAATACAATGCAATGAAGTCTAGATAATCACCTCATGCAGGAAAATGTCCAAATAGACTAAGTGAAAGAGGGCAAAATATTTCATTAGGCTCACACAAATGTTAGAATTATTAATATTTTTCTGAATTATAACATACAATTAAACCTCTACAATTTAATGGTGATGATGGGATAAGAATGTTCATTGATTTCGACTAACAAAGAATGTAATGAGAGCCAAAAATGTTTGAATCTCTCTGGTAGGATTAATCTTATAAAGCTGTAGAAAAAATACTAACAATGAGAATGGTACAAATCTTGCCAGCGTTAGAAACTCAGTCATCAACACTATACCATTCTCTCATGAATCATTCTTGTGTAATGCCAACAAACCAAAGCTATGTTCTGCCAATTGAGAAATTTGAACAATTGGCATGAAGAGTGTACACCTTCTATAGCTACAAAGCATCCCAAGAATGGCAGATATTTGGCTCCTTACTGGATCAGCATTTCATCAATCTGAGATATCCAAACAATTGAATGGTAAATCCTTCACCAGAATAGGGACTGCTCTATTATCATCACGGTCATGAGAACTTTGCAATGGCTATGCTGGCGAACATGAATGTGACATACAGACCAACTAGACAGAATCCCCAAAACCGAGGCACCCGAAACCTGCTCCAAGTTATCACCA
Organism: Sonneratia caseolaris; assembly: GCA_900006705.1. Taxonomy (NCBI): domain Eukaryota; kingdom Viridiplantae; phylum Streptophyta; class Magnoliopsida; order Myrtales; family Lythraceae; genus Sonneratia; species Sonneratia caseolaris. The sequence goes on from CXYZ01011466.1 coordinate 1,041,260, forward strand.
ACAGAGACCCCATCAGGCTCAGGAGCAAGAAGATGAAAGCCATCACAATTCCCACATGGAAATGAAGCACATAAGCTCCAGGATATAGATTAGTTGTCTGAATCACTAGGGCACTCCCGAGACCAACAAGCATGTTAAACATGGGGCCTGCAAAGCACCCAGCCATGGCCATAGCGGGCTGGCCTGCCTTGGCCACTGCCACATCAGCAACAAGATCTCCCACTGAGTTCCCCCAAGCAAGCACCGTTAGCCCAAGAAGCGCAGGAGGGAGCTCAAGTATATCTCCAATTGCTGCAAGGCAGTTTAGTAACTCTCCAGCAGCAGTAGAGATCCAAAACACACTCATTACAAATGCTAGGAGAATAAGAGGAAGCTGCTCGGCCTTTGGAGGCTCCTTTTCCATCACAAAGTGAAGGATTCCAAGAGAGGAGCTAGCTAAGAGCACAACAAACCAGAGAGGGAAGTGGGTGTTCGGCAGGAGAAATCCAATTGGATGGTCTATTGCCATGAATGAATTGCAAGCATAAAGGAGAGCTAACGGGCAAAAACTGATATTTACAGACACATAGAACCTGTTCCACTGCGAAGGTGAAGTTCGTGGGATCGTGACATTTAGAAGAAATGATACAGGAACTCTCCATATTTCAGAAATCTGTACATCCAATAAAATAAAAGGTAAGAGCAAGCAAGCCACAGCAGTGGAAGTAAAAGGAAGTTCAGGAAAGAAGTTAAATACACACGATTGGCCCAAAGAAGTTAGCTTTATTGTTGCTCAATTTGATAAACCATATCCTGAAACTTTCTTCCGAACACAACAATCTCTTGAAACTTTTCACTCCTAAAAACAGAAATGATATTAAAATCCACGAAAATATAGCTGTAAATCTCATCCTATGAAAAGCCATTAAAGACATGATCCCCTCATGGCTTAATGCAATTTCAGATACGTAATAATCATGAGGAAAAGTGCAGTTTTAGCGCAACTGAAGGTAATCTGATCGTACGACGTTAACACTTCTTACCAAAATTAAATCCCTTTTTCACCGTGAAGACTCGAAATGTACAAATCATAGTGCCTGAACTAGTCCAAAGATTCACAACGAACGGAAAGTTCTCGAATTTACCTTCTGAAGAGCATGTATGAAGCCTGAACTAGACTTCGCTCTCGCCGGACTATTCCCCACCACTAGGTTTTCACAGTCGAGCGTTTCCAGCTCATAATGCTGAGCTTCGCTGTCCCTACCGTTCTTCCTCTCCTCTCTGAACCCAAAATCCATCCAAAACACAAACGCAACGAAGAACACATAGAACCCAACAAATCCAATCGCCTGCCACAGGAAAATCTCCCCACTCAGGTATACCCAGAAGAGGAAAAGCGCAGCAATCATATAGAAAAGCACATCCCTGACGAACGGGGCAGGGTCCAAGGAGAAGGGAGAAGCGTGGATCGCGACGAAGCCAACCACAAAGGCAGAGACAAATGTGCCTGCGGAGAGGATGGCCCCGAATCCAGTCCGGGACTGGCCGGCGCGGACGGCTGCGACCGAAGAGAAGACATCGGGTGCTCCATTGCCGAGGGCGAGCAGGGTAATTGCTCCCATGCTGGGGGAGAGCTGGAGGTGGGAGGAGAGCTTGGTGGTGACAATGGAGAAGTGGTCCTGGGCAGTCTTGATGAGGACGTAGAAGTAGAATATGAGGAAAAGGGAGAGGGCAGGGATGGAGAGGAGGCGGTTGCGGTGGAGGAGGCAACGGTGGAGGGCGGAGTAGTTGATGAGGCCGCCATCCCTGCGGCTGAATGAAGAACAAGATTCGGTGCTGTTGAGTAGGGACCTGCGAGGAGCTAGCTCAGAAGAAGAAGATTGGGTTTGTGGGGAGACGAGGAAGAAGAAGAGGAGGGTTGAGAGCAGAGTGACAGTGATCACGGTGGCCCTGAGGGAAGAAGAGAAGAAGAAGAAGGCCATGTAACATTACTGCCCTTCCCCCTCACGATCACAGGCGGAGACAGAGATGGCCCTCTCCGAACACTCCACCGTCAGCGCGAACCGGGAAATCGGATCTGTGAGCGCGTTTTCGTTTGACTCGGTTTCGTTCAGACAGTTCCTTGATTCTCTCTCGGGGTGGCAGTTTCGAGCCTCCGACATTGTCGTGTCGGGCCCGTTTCAGAGCGGTCCAATAGGCCCGAGAAATTCATCGAGTCTTCTTGGGCTAACACTGACTCGATCCAACATGGGCCTTATCGAAATAGTCCATAAGTCTCGTATTTAATTAAAAATAACAAATAGGTTCAATTAACATTGCGTGAGTTCTCACCATTCCAAATTCAAGATTGTAAGTCTTACGATCTTAATGTATAAATTTAAATTTTAAAATTCCATTTAACGGGAATACTAATTATCGGGCTACCAATATCTCTGCATGAATATCGGATGGCCGGTGATCGCTGAAAGTGAGTTGCCACGGAAGCATACATGCAGTCAGGGTTGTGCGTCGGCAATTTCGGGCTGATAGATTGGCCAATAATTCATTTTAATAATAATAATAATAATATCATGAGGAGAATCTCATCCTTGGTTCCATGATATAAGGGGACTATGGATGAAATTTGTGATGATTTTTTCATGCTCAAAATGCCATACTAAAAATCATTTAGGATACTGAAAAATTACTCGCTCTATGAGCAGCTTTTTGAATGGGTTAAATAGGTAGACCCCATTTTTTTAAAAATTTATCATTAAAATTTTATTATTTATATTAATTAAAACGATGAGTCAATTCAAATCAATCATCGAACATAAATTACTCTAAATTCACACTTAAAGTTCACCAACACAAAGGTTAAGTGTATAATGATGGAATGTAACCATAAAGAGTGTATATTAGGTACGTAATTACCAACTTAGAATTAGACTAATGGTTTTCTCACTAGTCTTCCAAATCGGTGACTAATAATATAATCTCATATTGAAAGGGTTAACAGGAATTTTACTAAGAATTCTTGTTTGACGGTAGATTAGTCTTACGGTGCGATTCGACTGATTTAAGAATACTATGTAATGTAAAATATATATATTATGTGCGTAATCATAATTGATAACGTAAATTTTTAAATAATATCGTAAAATTCATACCGTTCTCCTCATGTGACTTTTTTTTTACCTTAAAAAAAAGGCACGAATCTTATGTAAGATCTCCGACATTTTCGGGCCAACTTTGGTCCCATTTTTCCGGCTCTCGTCCTTCGCCCTTTATTTTTCCCTTTCACCCCCAAGGGGACCGTCACCTCCCTTGGTTACCCTAATCACGGGCGTACATCGTGCCATGCCATCATCTAAAAATTGTTGCTTACAGGTTATTATATTTAAACAAAAACTATGCACGTAATTTTTTTAATTATATAAAAAATTATAAATTTAAAATATGATAAAAGAATATAAAAATAAAAAGATATGAAAAAATTTAAATTTAGAATATTTTAATTATTTAAAAAAAAAACAAACAAACAAAGCCGACGATGGTGCCTTTCTCCACGTATGCAAACTTTGAAGTGGTGTGCTTGGGTTGAATCCCTTTAAGATTTGGCGTGGGATCTGGCGTATCCTAAAAGCTAGCTCCGGAACTAGATTTTTCTGAGAATTGACTAGCAAAGGAAACTCTTTTTTTTAATTAAATTATCTGACATTTAAAAAATATTATATCTATTTAGGACCAATCAATCTATTAAAATCTATAGAATCAACACGTTTCATTTCTCTAAGTGGACCTTCTTGAAGTCGGGGCCAAGTCCAGTATTTTACTGAAAAAAAAAAAGGAGGCATACTACGCTCATCTCCTTCGCTTGTACCAATGTGCAATACGATCTGCGCACCGGTTTGCGGAAATTCCGACGGTGCTGGCCGGCCTCGGGCCTCTAGATGTGTCTATTCTGGCTCGATCAACCACGGCCATTCTTTTCTCGGTCGATTTCAGCTCCGTACACTGTGCTCCAGAATTGGATTCTACAGTCACATCCCACTGCTCTGGGTCTCATATGCATATGTGATCCAGCTTTCCTTTTACAGCCATGGCTTCTGTTAGTCCAGCGGATGAGCTCATCCGAGGAGATCAGAATCCTCCTATCACCCTGCCACATGCAGATCTAATTAACCAGGTAAATGTGTATATTGAATCCAGATAACAGCTAGAAGATTCCCTTTCTTATTGAAAGAAATAATAAATAATAAATCATCCGATTCAAGGATATTATATATATATATATATGTGCATATATCAAGATGAGAATGCCTGGTAGCACCGAGCACTACCCCAGCTGGAACAGTTCCCCCGTCTTTCGAACCGGGTCGTTCCCGCGATGATCACTTTCGGTCCAACCATTTATTATATGTTTTGTCCTGTTTCCCCTGTTTTCGGTGGTGCGTCAGAGTCACAATAGTGCTCACATCTTTTTTCTCAGTCAACGTCGGGCTCGTATTTTAAAGTAAAAATGAGTTCTACTCAATTATGTTTTCCATCTGTAATAGTTGGATCATGCATTCATTTAAGGAGAAGGAATGATAGGTTGCCTGAATTAGCTTGCATCTTTTATGAGTGGTTATCTTCCTCTCCTTTCTTCTTTTGCATTTTGGGTCAATGAGAAAATCAGACCACAGAAAGAGGGGGATGGTAATAGCATCGACAGGAGTTGGTTGGATGGTTGGTGTCCCTGCCCCCTCTTCACTCGGACAATGTCTCCAGCTACACCACCCATCTGTGAATGGAGAAAATTCGGAGGGGGAGAAAGTGGTGCGTGTTGATGAACCGATCCTACTTAACCCATGTTAATCACGACCCGACTTCAACCTACGTCTTCTTAAATAAGTGGGGGTGCATTTCGAAAACAGGGACTGCTCCCAGTACCTACCAAAGCTGGACAAAAGGAGCAAGCCCATAGGAAATCACGTCGTACCCGATCCAACAGTGAAACGGTGGTCTAAAATTCTCTCTCACGAGAAATTAACCCCCTTTTTTTTTCCCTTTGAAGAGGCGCACAAAAATCAAAGGTCAATCGATCAGTGACACGACAGGGTGTGCCCTGCCCCCAAGATGTATCTATCCTTGCTGTCAAGCGGAAAACATCCCTCACGTGCACTTTTTCTAGTTCTGTGGAACATCGATTCATATCTCACCCAAGGTTTTTAAATAGCTCGAAAAGCTTTCTATCCAGGGATAAAAGGCGGTTTCTTCCCTTCATGGTTTTGAATGAATCAAACGGAGAGAGAGAGAGAGAGAGAGAGAGTTGATGCCCTTAACGGGTTATAGTGGGAAACGAGCTCTGCTACTCCGTGGATGATAATGGCGGATTTGACTGGGAAACAGGAGACGAAGATCAAGAAAATGGGTGTCTCTCGGTTTTCCCGGGGAACCAAGCGGCGGGATAGTTTCTATGGGCAAAGTGGAATAATGATCAGGTGGAATTTCAGCCTCCCCCCTACACATCCACATCATCGAGATTTTTCTACTCATCCTCCTCCTGCTGACAGGTCGGTGTCCCGGCAGTCGGATCACGATTCCATGGCTGTGATTGATTCTGTCGGTCCCAGGAGTCTGCCGGTCGAGTCAAGAGCAGGAAGAAGCACAACGATATAGAGCACCAGACGGTAACGCATACTGCCTGTGGAGAGGAACAGCGGAAAGCAGGTGACCAAGAGTACCTTTCGGCATTGATTACCAATGAGTCACGACTCACCTATATTTGAGCTGTATGGTTATTTGAAGGTAAAGTATATTACATTACATTATACATACATATATTTTTATTTTTAAAACTTGAACCAATATATTACTTTAAAAAAAATACCACCTAAAGTGAATTTATCATTAGAATCTCAGCATTTCTTGCCTTGTTTTCTTGGAACACATGTGTTTTAAAGCCTATATAAACAGGGAGTCCTGGCATTCATTGTGGGTGGTGCAATTAACTCCGCGAAGGAGCTCGAGCGAGCAGTTGCAGACACTAAACGTTCGATCCCACCAGAAGCATTCCGTTACTACCTCGAACGAGATTGTCTCGGACCGGATGTCGGCGGCCTCTGCTCAGTCATCTGCAGCTTCTGCAGTGGAGGTGAGCCTGGTGGGTAGCCACGCGAGCATCAAAATACGATCGGAGAAGAGGCAGAAGCAGCTGCTGGGGCTGGTCAAAGGGTTGCAGCGTGTAGGGCTCTCTGTTCTTAACCTCGATGTGAGTACGGTTGGAGGGACTGCTGTCTACTCCCTCAGCGTCAAGGTAACTCTGCTAAACACGTAGAGGCTTTCTTTCTATCAGCTAGAGCACAGCGGCCTATTCTCAATGCTGAATAGGAGCCGCCCACCAGCCACCCATTATAAGACTCTCTCCAGTTCGGTCCTATATCCGGTGTCTGCTTCAGTTTCTCGTTTCATCTTTCTTCCATTTTCAGAAAAAATAAAAACAAAGAACAAGTTGTTCTGCCTGCTGGTATGCTAGACCCGAATGGAACCCGAATCGAACCTAACTTACAATCTAGTGTGCACAATGCATCCTGGCTAATACAACCACTTAGATGGGTGCATTAAGTTCGGCTGTTTCCGGGATGTTGCGGCGCATACTTAGATTTTTCATGAATTCTGGCGGGTGAGTGAAGTGATGCACTGATGTGTGTCTGTTTGTGGTTGAAATTTGCAGGTGGACGATGATTGCAAGCTGACTTCAGGGGATGAGATTGGCACTGCTGTTTACCAGATCTTAGGAAGCATTTAGCATAGAAGCCTCACGGCCTTTATTATTATATCTCCATAAAGAAATGCAGATTAATTAATCTAATTAACTATCTCTTTCAGCTTCTTCTTCTTCTTCTTTTCTCTTTTTTTACACTTTTTTTATTTTCTTTGTCTTTTATCGGGTGATTGGTAACGTGGGTCTCTTTTAGCTGTATCCTCTGCCAAATTGACTCACTTAGGCTTTCTCTGCACTGCTGTAATATTCTCGACCAGCTGCTTTACAGGGCACGCAGTGCTAACGGTGCCTGGACCGCGCCATTCACGGGTACAAGCTCCGGGATGTCGACGAGCTAGATGACTTTGTCGACGGTCGGTCAACTGAGCTATGTTTTCTAGAGATATGATGTCACCAAAATTCACTGGTTCCCATGATGAACTAGTGCCCAGTTATGTGAGTTTATAATGTTTTTTGCCTTTCGTGTAATGGAAATCTCCTATTATCTATAATATTTCTCAGTATTATTATAGTGACGAGCAGTAGTAGTCTTGGTCAACGTATCACATATATAGATTATTTCAACATATTTTAATTTATATTTTGAAAGTATTATGATTAATCCATTACTTTTGATTAAAATAATAAATCCATCAAAGACTACTGCATGCCGAAGCTTCGTCCGAGCACTAGTTTCAATCGGGCCGTCCACTACTTTTGCCTTTAATATCGACTTCTTTTTTCGTTTCCAAAGGTATAATAATATTATGATTTTATAATTTAATTTAGAACTAAAACTATCATGGATCTAATATATAAACGGAAGTCGAATGACACGTATCAATGTCCATGGGTAAGGTTAATTAATTTAATGTCTCTCCCCGTAAATTATATATTAGACGCCTAGAAACAAAGTTTATAATCGAGACAAGTTGACCTGGGCGGCGGCACCTATCGAAAAAAATCCTGGGCAATTGACATGCAAATGAGGAAAGTTTTGGGGGGCAAGTTGGAATTAGACCGAAGATCTGTGCCGTTGAAAAACCTTTCACTTCTGTTCAATCGTTGGCAACATTTTCCACACGAATGCCAGGACGGCGGTCGGAGCCGGAAGGCCAGTTGAGGCGGCAGCGACGGCGGCAGAAGACACGGATGATAAAATCTCGAGTTTGCCCGAGCATGTCGAGCATCATGGTATTATCTCCTTCCTACCGAGCATCAAGGAAGTAGCGAGGAGAAGTACGCTCTCGAAGTCGTGGCTACAGCCGTGGCGATCGTTCCAGATCTCTGACTTCAAGTACCATCTCATTGCGCCACCAAATTCGGCTGTCCGTCTTGTCATGGGAACCGGCGGTTGGAGCCGGGGAAGCGAGGGCTTCATCAGGCTTGTCGACGATGCCCTGATGAGGTCCCGTGATCGAATGCCAGGGGTTCAGGCTCTATACGTCTGTGGGAATGGTTCCTCACGTCGATAGATGGGTTGGTATGGCTTTAGAAAAATCATGTTGAGGAGCTGAGTTTAACAGTCCTTAACCCTGGCTGTCGTTCTGACAGTGTGCCATATATATCCGATTCCTGGGAGGGTTTTATTTGCTGAATCCATTAAGTCCTTGTCGTTGGCTGGTGATGGAAAGATTGATGGGATCAGCGATGTGAGTCTGCCTTCTCTGAGATCGCTCAGATTGTTATTTCCCCATATTAACGATCAAATGTTTGAGAGACTGCTACCCTGTGCTCGAGGATCTTTCAGTGCTCTGCTGCAATCTTTTGGCCGAAATCAAAATTTTGAATCTCAATTATCTCAAGAGGGTGACCACGGATGGCTTTTTCCCTAGCCTAGAACTTTTCAGTATCAAAGCATCAAGCTTAGAAAGGCTTTGCTTCTATTGCAATTTCACGCGCGAAAAGGACATAACTTTTGGTGGTTCATGAAAGCCTGAATCTCAGGACCTTAGAGTCCAGGAGCGATTACGTAACTGATGAGTGGTTTTGTCCATTTCTTTCTAAGTTTCCTCTACAAGAAAGCATGAAACTTACTAGATGCAGTTCACGGAAAAGGCTATGGATTTTAAATCCACTTTTGAAGAAGATCATGACAGAGGACTGCAATAACTTGAACGATATAAGAATTGAGACGCCAGAGTGGTCATCTTTCTATTATGAGGGAAACTGCAGTATACACAGAGTCCTCCTAAGAGCCGTGCTGTTGGATTCTCATTTTCTTTCTTCAGGGATCCTAGTGTCCCCTGGTTTCACGAGCTCCAGAAAGTCCTTCCGGGATGGTACGCTACATTTAGATGCTTCGAATCACTTGTGCATCTCTATGAGGTATGGTATCAAATGGCTTTAGCTTTTGTTGTTTCACACTGTTTCTCGTTGTCCTTTTCCTTTTGGTGTATATGCCTGGAGTGGGGAGAGGGAATGGAAGAAGTAATGAACAAGAAGTTGGCTTTATCAGCGCCTAGGAGACTACAGTTGAAGCTAAAGTTCGAGGTACTTGAATGGATCTATCCTGTTATTCTAGGTGGCTCGTTTTCAACTCGCCACCCTACAACCCTTTCTCAGAGCAGCATATCCATTATTGAAGGTACAATCTCTTGCCATTATCTTGGCGCTATGACCATTGAAAAGGTTTGGTTATAGTCAATGTAGCCGATATGAATGTGAATGCATTGTCAGATGTTTTCCTTATCTATCTCTACGCTGGCTATAATTCTTATATTTAGGGGAAAATGCTTCCCTTGAACTTTCTCCTGACACGCCGGCAACTCCATTGCCCTTGTAGTTTGTCTGCGAGACGCTCACAGACAGGGAAGAGAATCCCGAGTGTTGTTCAGCCGAGACCGAGTGTCGGGAGCACGAGCTTAAAGGCATGAAGATTGTAAGCGTTGATGGCATCCAACATGGCAGGCCTTTAGACTGGTGCACCTTTTTGAATTTGTTGCCGACACTATGGACAGAGGATGAAGTTTGTTTTGGATTACGGCGGTAAGATTTCAAAGGGGACTACCCCACTTCGTCTGTGTGTAAAGCTTAGATTTACTATGTCATGCATTGTCTCCTTATCACAAATTACCTCTATCTGACTTAACATGCGATTTGTGATTTAGTAGGGAGAGAGAATCGTCGGTCGTCTCAGAAGCAAGCAAGGGAGACGAAGAGAAAATGAAAGAAGCTCGTTTCTTTTCTTGGGAAAGACGGGGGG
>CXYZ01011466.1:1051472-1099701 GCA_900006705.1 Sonneratia caseolaris
TGTGCAGGATGCAAGCGTTAAGAATATTAAAGATTTAGGACCAAATCTGTCCTTTTTCCTAAAAATCACATTTTTAAGGATAAAAGTATAGTAAAACTATTTCAGGAACACTTTTTTTAATATAATTTTATACACAATAATTAAGAAAAAATTTATAAATTTATAAAAAAAATATAGAATATTATTATTTATCATTTTAGATTTAATTATTTGTGAATTTAGAACAATCCCAAAAGCTTTCATAAGACTCCAAGTAAAGGAGCATGGAATTCCAGGCTTCGATTCGACTGTAGCAATGGCTCCCCATTTCGACAGATGGTTAAGTATGGCCTTAGACAATCATGTCGGGGGGCTGAGTTTAGTAGTCCCTGAACCTCGTGACCATCCTGATATTTTGCCATGTTCGATTACCGGAAGGATTCTATTTTCTGAAATCATTAAGTCCTTGTCGTTGGCTGTTGATGTAGAGATTGATGGGATCAGCGATGTGATCCTGCCTTCTCTGAGAATCGCTGACTTTGCATGGTTGCTATGTCAACAGTCAGATGTCTCAGAGACTCCTGGAGGGGTGCCCTTCGCTCGAGGATCTTTTAGGTCTCTCCTACGGTCAGTTGACTGTGATTGAAATCTCTAATCTCAATTATCTCAAGGGAGTGACTGTGTCTGGTCGGTTCCCAAGCCTTGACGTTGTCAGCATCAAAGCAATCAGGCTTAGAAAGGTTTTGCTTCAACTGCCATCTCCCACGCAAAGAAGACCCAACTCTACTAGTGGCTCATGAAAGTCCGAACTTCAGGTACTGACAGTTCATGGGCAAGTATGTGACCAATGAATGGTCTTGTCGATTTCTTTCCAAGTTTCCTCTATTAGAAAGCCTGGCACTTTTGTGGATGCAGTGAATGGAAAAGACTGCGGATTTCACATCCACTGCTAAAGAAGATTGTGATAGGGGATTGCTATATCTTGGCAGATATCAGAATTGAAACGCCAGAATTGTCATCTTTCCACTACAATGCAGACAGCAGAATACACGACATGACACTGCCATCCATATGGACACGGAGTCCTTACAGTTGTGCCGTTGCACTCTCATTTTCTTTCTTTGGGGCTCCCGATGCCCGCTGGTTCCAGGAGCTCCAGAAATTCCTTCCTGGATGCTTCGAATCATTGTACATCTCTATGAGGTATTGTATCAAGCAGTAGCAGTTTGACAAGTTGATCTGCACTTGGACTTTTTCCTCCCCCGTTTCACACCATTTTCGGTTTGTCTTTTTTCTTTTGGTGTATGCGCTTGAAGTGGAAGAGGAAATGGAAGATATGAGAGAGCAAGGAATTGGCCTTATCAGCAGCAGGGATACAACATTCGATATTGCAGTTTGTGGTATTTGAATCGAGCTAGCCTGTTATTCTGGATGGCTTGTTTTCAACTTGCCTTGCCACCCTACAACCATTCTTCTCAGAGCAAGATATCCATTATTAAAGGTGTAATCTCTTGCCACTATCTTGGGCTGTGACCAATCAAAAGTGTTGATAATAGACAATATGGCAAATACAAAAGTGAATGCATAGTAAGCTGTTTACCTTTTGGTCTCTGCACTAGCAAAACTTTTTCCTGATCCACCAGCGACTACTGTTGCAATTGTAGTTTATCTGCGAGATGCTCGTGAACGGGTAAGAGAATCCTGAGTGTTGTTCAGTTGAGGCTTAGTGTCGGAAGCACGAACTTAAAGATGTGAAGATGAAAAGTGTTGAGGGCGGCCAGTATCGTGGGCCTTTAGACTGGTGCACCTTTTCCAATTTGTGCCTACACTATCTGCACGCAATCGAGTTTGTTTTGGACTGCAGTGGTGAGACTGGCAAGGGGATCATCCTGGAAGAAGCATGCTCTTTTCTATACGAAATGCACATGTTTGTACCTGTCTTACCATTTTTGGGCTGAATTAACCGTCTAACAGCTCTACGGCATGTAGTACAGGTTGCATTTAAAACAAACTGTTCGGTTGGTTTTCTTAGCAGAAGCTAGCCCTTCATGAATTCGAACAAGAAGCCATCGACAGTTCAGATGTTAGTAAGAAATGGTTACAGTTCATGATCGATGGCTCCAAGGGATACTTGGAAGTTGGAAGTTAACCAGTGGACTGTGGAAGTTAAAAATTTCCAGGTTTCTGTCATAACTGGAAATGTCTGCTAAACTGTTCCCCTGCAGTTGAAGCGCATGTTAAGATTCTACAATTTAGGTAGGGCATATATGACCAATTTGAATTCTGCTTTGTAAAGTAAAGCATCCTAGGTTGTTCTCTCCTGATCTAAAATGGCAGACATTGAAGGAAACATCTTGTGGGTGCAGGGCGAAATCTTTATCTGACTACTGCAATTAACAGCATGGCTATTTCATGGGTGATCAGCGCTCTTTTCCTTAAGTTTGTGCCATCTTGATGGAATTCATGCTCTAAAAAAGGGTATCTTAAGAGTTCTTCCCTGATGACACGATAAGTCATGCAACACACGATTACGTGGTTGCCTTGCATCGCAAAATATTGGTATATCCATCATTGAGATCTTGACGGTCCAGGTTCGCTATGAGAAAAATTTAGGGTGGACGATGTAGTACCATGTAGTTTCAATTTATGAGCTGAAACTAGTACGCATTCATCAAGGGTCTCGAACTCCTGCATATGTGCTCGTCTTAGGGTTCAAACTTGACGAGGATATGTCACCCGTACGTGTTGAATTCATGAGATTCCGACGAGGAGATCCGGTCCACACGATTTTTTTTGTCAGAATTCCAGGCCCCTCGAGAGTTCTCGCCGGCGACTCTTTGAGGATGCTTTCGGGGCAACCTGCTGGTAAGGAGCATCCTGGTCTGCTGCCGGTGATTGTGTCCGCCGGTAGAGAGAAATCCGGAAAACAGAGCGTCGATTGGATTAAGAGTTGCGAAGGGTTATTATGCAGGAGCAGCCCATCCCCCATAATGCAGCACATCGTACCACTGCTCGATAACCCTCCGTCCAACCACACCGTAACGAGAGCACCTATCGTCGGGGCCGAATTTTACCTTCCACCACCATATGGAATAATCCCATAATCAAGAGGACAAGATAGAATTACGATTCGTTCGTAAAAAATCGTCGGATTGACCCACGTGCTCAATGTGAATATCCTCACAAGCATGTCATAAGAACTCTTTCAGGAGCTTGGATTTGGTGCCTGGACTGGGTCAGTTCGTCTTGCTTTGATCGGGATCCGGCTATTCACTCAGTTCGGTTTCCAAAATTAATCAAATTACGTTGTAAATATAGTTAAGTCCAGTTGAATTGGTAGGACCGGTGAATTCAATTAAATCGATAAAAAAATCGATCGATCTAAAATTAAAAGAAGAAGAATAGAAAGCCTCTTGCATGTATCTTCTTCTTTTTATTTCTCATTTAAGTATTAGACTTCCATTTGATTGGTGTAGAGACTTTTATTATAACACTAATACATCGAATTAAGATATAATAAATGATTTTGGTATGGAGTAGGGTATTTAAAAGACTCATAATTGAATTATTTCAGTTTTAATCATTTATTTTATTTTATTCGCATATGATTATATGATACTTTTTTTCTTTGAAACTCGAACATACATATATTTTATTTATTAAATTTATATTTATATTTTTATGTTAAATTTTAGGTTAACATAATTATTATATTAATAATTTTTTATTATAAATTAATATTAAGTATATAGTATTATATTTATTTATTGGTAATATTATAATATTAGTACTATTTATTAAATGTACGGTCCGGTCCATGAATTCATATTTTCTCTTATTCTCGGTCTATTTCGATTTTACATACTATGAATTTTTAAGTTCCTAAAGGGGGTGATGGCTTCCATCAATGTCGTTTTTTGACCGAGCTCTCTGCTGTATCGGCTGTCTTGCATCTCAGACTCTTGTCCCGCCTCACCATAGTCGATCGTTTGCCATCTCTCCTACGATCTCAAGGCCCCGCCTCCTCCACCACCACTGTAAAAATGTCCAGTTCATCGACATATTTCAAGTTTGTTTTTTTTTTATTTTTATTTTTTTATATTACGGGCAATGGCCACGTTAATGTAGGTTTTTCTGCCGAGCTACGTGCTATCATCAGCCATTGTTACGTCCAGTCCACGGTAGCCGTGCCTCGCCCCGTCATTGTCTACTAGTGCTAGGTACGTCCTGGTGAAAATTTTCATGCACGTGCTCCGCCAAGAAGACGTCAAATTCTGACGATGACGTGGCAGGCCTGCCCCGCCCTGTTCCCGCACGGGACTGACTCATTGCGTCACCTAACATTCTTCCCTCCATTTCCATCTCAAAAACGAACTCATGGAGGAAGATGGCAGCAGATGTTCGTCCCCTCCAGTTCTTCAATTCCAAGTGGCCTCAATACTCCATTACTTCATCAACCTTCTCATCACTACGTTCTCGTCCCTCTTTGAATGCCCAGCTCGGCCCTGGAGCCCCGGAAATGGAGGTTCTCGAGGCCGTTCCGCTTCAGTCACCAACTCTAGTTGAAGGGCTGGCTTCTTCTTCCATGTTCACTATCAGTACCGTGATTGCTCTGTCTGTGTTCTTTGCTCTGCTCTCTGCGTGCATTATCATCGGCCATCTCCTTCACGGGAACCGCTGGGCTAATGAATCCATCACTGCCCTTCTGCTGGTGAGTCCGTCCGGATCGAACTGTCAAGGTGGAAATTTAGCCTTTGCTTGGTCCCGGTTTGAGGCGGTGAACGTCTCCAATTTGTCCCGCAGGGTTTGCTCTCTGGAGGAGTAATCTTGCTGCTGAGTGAAGGCAAGAGTTCACATTTACTCAGTTTCAGTGAGGACTTGTTCTTCCTCTATCTGCTTCCGCCAATCATATTCAATGCCGGGTACTCTCTTTATCACTATCTCCTCCAATTCAGTTCAGAAACCTCATTGCGAAGAACTTGCTTGGAGATGGGAGTGTTTGTCCCAGTGAATTTTTACCCTGTTCATTTGTACAAGTGTATGATTGGTATGAGTGAGTGCTGCCGACTGTTTCAAATGTTAGTATAGTTATTCTTGGCATGCTTCTGGTGCCCATACCCTGAAGTTAATTATTATTAATTATTTTTGTGGGTTCTGAATTGTGTTATCTGTTTGTCGGGCTGCCATGATTAATGTCTTTGCAAGGTGCAACTAGCCCTGATTTGTGCAGCTGAGATGCAGAATTAGGAAATGATGTGGTCCCAGAAGCTCGCTGTTTTCACCATTCAATGCACAAAGGTTGATTATTATGACTTACTGTTTCTCTACTGGCTGAATTCTCTTATGCTGCTCAGGTTCCAGGTCAAGAAAAAGCAGTTCTTCAAGAACTTTACGACAATTTTCATGTTCGGTGTGGTCGGCACATGTATCTCATTTTGTATTATCTCACTTGGTAATGGACTTGATCTGGATCATTAACAGGGTTCCTTTGTCCATTGACCCTCAATATTTCACGTTTGTTCGGACCACCATTTTTTAACTGTAACTCTGGAAATCTGCAGGTGTCTTTTTGCTGTCTGTGAAACTCGGCATGACTTCTCTTGGTGTTCAACATCACCTCGGTGAATATCTGCTTCTGGCAATTACTTAAATACATCTTTGCGACCCATTCTTGTATGTCAATACCCTGAGAAACAATACTTTGTACATCTCCAGCAATCGGAGCTATACTATCAGCTACTGATTCAGTCTGCACATTGCAGGTATGTAGTTAAATTTCAATCTTAGATGTGATCTTTCTCGCTGGACAACTACTTGTTAGTAATTTAATCATATCTAAAATAATGTTTCATTTGGCTTGAAGGTTCTCAATCAAGATGAAACACCCTTACTCTATAGTGTCGTGTTCGGGGAGGGAGTAGTGAATGATGCTACATCCATCGTTCTCTTCAATGCTGTGCGGACACTCAATTTGAGTAAAATCAGCGGAATCACTGCTCTGGAGTTGCTCGGGACCTTTCTCTACCTTTTCTTCTCTAGTACTGCTCTTGGAATCACAGTAAGTTGAGGCAGCAATGTGCTTTCCATTTTGCTTCTGACTAATAAAACACAATGAATCCTGTGTCAGAAGTCCTAGATCGAGAAAGTAAGTTTTCTTTGATCTGATAATCCATATAGTATACAATTCTTGCGTGATGATCTCTGTCTTCACTGCGTCCCTTTGGCCTACAAACTTTTCCAGGTTGGTCTTGTAAGTGCTTACATCATAAAGACGCTCTACTTTGGAAGGTGGGGAAACACAGTCAGTATATTACATCTTTTGTTTCTATTCTGAATATTCATCTTGTTTGATGCATTCACTGCGTCCTTCTACGTAAAGTACGAATACTTTTCAATCGAAACTTCAGAATTCTGAGTTTAGGGGTTGAGACCAGTAAGTTCATCACAGTTATGCATGTACCTGTATCTCTTTCTTCTTATCTTTCAACTTTCTTGGCAGACACTCTACAGATCGTGAAGTTGCACTCATGATGCTGCTGGCTTACTTGTCCTATATGTTGGCAGAGGTATTTGGGAGGCGATTGAACTTTATATCTTTAGTTTTTGGAAAACTTTTGGTCTTTTTCCAAGTGAAACAGGGAAGTTCAGACTCTGCAACTTGCCCTGGTCACAAAATATACCTGGATTTATCGTTAGATGGTTGTTTTGATTCTCTGTGCAGCTTCTTAATCTAAGTGGAATATTGACAATCTTCTTCTGCGGCATAGTGATGTCGCACTATACGTGGCACAATGTAACTGAGAGTTCAAGGATTACAACCAAGTAAGGAAAGTCATCCAATCAAGAAGATATTCCTTTTAATTAAATACCGTCAAATAGTACTCATGCCGCTCTGTAACTGGACTCAAAATTTTGCCTCTCAACTTCCTCATCTGAAGTTTGATCCATTTGATGATTCCAGGCACATTTTTGCAACCATTTCTTTCATCTCTGAAACTTTCATCTTCATATACGTTGGAATGGACGCTTTAAATGTTGACAAGTGGAGAAGCACCAGAGCAAGGTATCTTACTGGCTCTCATCTCATCTCTACCCTTGAGATGCCATTGCTATTGGACTCATTATTTCTGCACAAAAGTTTGGACTTGCTTCGGCTGCCTTCTCCCACAAGACCAATGATGTCTTTATATAAACCCTGATAAGTTTTATCCACTTCGATTCAGTGCAGCAACTTCAGTTGCAGTCAGTTCAACATTGTTAGGATTAGTGATGATTGGAAGAGCCGCCTTTGTGTTCCCTATCGCAAACCTACTGAATTTCACCAAGAGGACCAACAGTGAAAAGATCATGCTGCGGCAGCAGGTTATATACATCTTTCATCGATATTTCATCTTCGTAGCGATTTTACTCATACTGCATTTGCTAACAGTGAGGGTAAAAAAAAAAAAAAAACTCCTCAGTTCATAATGTGGTGGGCCGGCTTAATGAGAGGTGCAGTTACCATTGCCTTGTCTTACAGTGAGGTAACTCGGACAATGTCTTTGTATACAGAAACTTTTAACAGTTTGCTTCTCAGCTGGTGATTTGTGTGATCTTCTACCATTACAGTTCGCAAAAACATGGAAGAAATCATCAGAAGACAGTGCGCTGATGATCACATGCACATTAATCATTGTCTTGTTCAGCACTGCGGTGAGTTCATCTGCTCGTGTACTCAGTTCCATTGTCACTCGTTCAACGCATACACTGGTAGAACCTTCTTTGCAGTCTCTATCGAAGACTACAGATATTGACATGTTGTTGGGGGCAGGTATTCGGTTCCATAACCAAGCCACTGATCGAAGCCGTGCTGTTGCCGCACAGAAAACCAGCAGTTTCAGACGCAACTGAGATCCCAAGCCTCGAGGACCTGAGACTGCTGTTCATCGAGACAGGCAATCAGTGTGAACAAGAGAATGGTGAGCAGCCTAAAAGGAGCAGCCTCAGTTTGCTGATAAGGTACCCGGCTTGGACGGTGCATTACTTGTGGCGAAAGTTCGACGACAAGTTCATGAGACCGGTTTTCGGTGGGAGAGGTTTCGTCCCGTCTGCGCCGAGATCGCCGAATAGTGAAGCGAATGAAAGGCCGGAGAGTCCATGATTCTGAGGATTAGGCTGTTCATTTTCTGCCCTCTTCTCTTTCAGTCATTTATATTCATTCTGTACCTGTGTTGATGTATAGAGAGGGATCCAAAACAAACTGTTAAGCTTTGGTACCAAGAACCTCCCCCATCTGTAAAATGGAAAAATTCTTAATTCTCAGAAGTGATCGCAGGCTTTAGGAGGCTATGATTTCTCCTCAAACTGTCTTGACTACTCGGATCGGACCATGGACTCGACAAATGGTGTGCCCGAGTGATCTCTGCCCGATCACCTGGCAGCTCTGTATCATGTGGCATTTATCGTGTCACCCGATGGAACACTGAGACATGAATTTTGTTATTAAAAGAATGAGGTTTGTGAAATATGCGGAGCTTGTCGGGTTTATGAGGGGCAAATTGCGGAGATTAGAATAGTCGCGGCAAGGGTTTAAGAGAACGACAAAGCATGGGGGAAAGCGGAGTTCAGCTCGCTCTTCATAGGTCAACGGTGTCAGGGAGGAAAGTATACTTGGATTGGATCTCAATATTGGGCCCGACTTCGCTCGGCCTAGATCTGCCAGCCGGCGGCCCATGATTGAGGCCGCAACCCACGTCGATGCACTGCCGTTGAGGAACCGGGGAGGCTTTTTCCTTAAACCCTTCGAAAGCCCCTTCACCTCCGTCTTCTCTGCTCCTCGCCTTCCCTGTTTCGTTCTGCCCTTTGTTGGGGAGCTAGAAATATTGTCAAGATCTGCGGGTTTTAGAGGACATGGCTTATAGAGGATTGCTGGAGGGAGCTCGAAGTCTTCAACGGGCGCCTCAGCTTCATGGGTTTTCGAACTTGTCAGTGGGCTTCTCACTTCAGTTCTCGATCGAGCTTTTGGTCCTGTGAATTTTGACTCTGATTTTCTGGGGATTTGATGAATTTATGGAGTTTCAATTTCCAAGTTTCAGGACTGGGAGCTCAAGAAGCTATTCGAGAGTGATCTCCAGTGGTATTCCGTTTTCCTTCTTTGCTGACTTTGATGTTTTCTGTAACGTAAGGAAGGCATTGGAGAGTGAGTTTGTGATGTGGATTCAGTTGGACACAGTTCGGCAATGATGAAGCTAATAAATAAGTTGTTAAAGTGGATCAGCAGTTTGTATAGCGATTTATTTGTACGAGCAGCTTGTCCTAATATGAGTTAATACTACTTAGAAAAAAAAAAGGCTACTTTTGAAGACTCTTCGAGTAGAAAAGATCTCTCTGCTCTGCCAAATGAAGCCACCTGCTTAATGTATCGAAATGGAATTCATCATCGTCATTGTAGTCTTCACTCTTCATATGATACCATGCCAGCTAAGGCATAAGGAGTTTTATTGCACATATTTCCTATAAAATTCAGATATCACTTACATCTGCTTGGTGTTAAGCAATTACTTCTGATTTTTTTTTTTGGTCAAGAAAGATGCTTTTCCTATAGTTGTATTTTTCATAACCAGAAAGGATATGGCAATATTTTGTTTTCTTCATTATTAGCTGAGATCCAAATTTTGTCCTTGTAATCAAATAAAGGCCTTAAGTCTTTGGTTGACTTGCTGATGTTTCAAAAGTTTATGATGGAAGTGAAGGTTTATTCTAGTACGTTAGATCCTGCTGTTGATTGAGTTCCTGCTTTTACTTCAGGATGCATCTTTTCTTTGTCACATGAGAGCCAAAATGTTCCCCTGCTTCCTTGTGGAAGTGCAACTACTCTCCATTCCACCGAGGTAACTTCTTATATGTGGATCTCTAGTAAAATTATGTACTCATACTATTTTAAATGATCATTACCTTTATGACTATTCTCTGTTTAATTTTACTTTCTGCATGTTTAGATGATAACCTGCCTGCCTCTGTTGATTACTTTCTTTCTATTACTTGCAGATGACTGCACTGCCAATATTTTTAAAGTCTGTGAAGTCTCTATCAACTCAAGTAAAAGCTCCAGCACAGGCTCGGCAGATGGTATGTGTCCTCTCCACTATTGATCCTTTGCCTTCTCTAACTGGAACTCACCTTGAAATGTAATTGAAATACAAGTAATCAGAAACCAGTTTGTTCCAATGGAAAATTAACCCTTTGCTGTTGTGCCTTCAAGGCCAAAGTGATATCTGTCTCTATTTTGTGCTCTCTCTTCATAATCTCTACTTTTGCTGATGGAATTTAGCACTTGTAACTAGATAGACAGCAAATGCAGGCATATCTCCTGAAGATTCTGTATCTTTGTTAAAATTCTATAATGGAGAAAGTACAACTGTTAGCCATATGCTGTACAAGACTAATTTTTTTTTCTTCTCAATGACATGCTCGGTGCAGGGGGCTCTCCAAGTTTCCATGTTGAGCCCTGGGTTTGTCTATGAACAATATACTATTCCTGAAGCGATTCCATTTTGGAAGAGGTCTGGCAAAAAGTTATATATTTTACAGTTTTAAATGTATATTTCTTTGTTTATTATCTGTGATCTGACTTCAATAATGCTACTATCTGGCTGAAACTTTTTAAATGCACTTATATGGCATTAGTAGAATTCTGTAGTGGATGCTTTTACATTTCTACACAGATTCTGATGCTTTGGGTGTCAGATGGTTCACACAAAGTGGTTGGAGAAGAACAAAAGATGATCTCATCCTAGAGGTGACATTTTCCTTCCTGCAATATTTAGATTGAAATTTTACTAATAACCTCAATTTAGAAGACTGTAGTCTCACTTTCGGGAGGGAAAAAAAAACATGGAAGAAATTTCAAATAGGTCTTTTGATATAATATTACATCTTCATTTAACTTGTATATTTCAAAGAGGACAAAGAAGAGTTATGAAGCATAAAAAATGCTTTCTGAAAAGTGAAACCTGAAGAAGAATGTATTTTACCTGTCCACTCAATAAAGTGCTTTTCCACATCTCCCATGCACAGCTTAAAAGTGCTTATGCCATAGCTAAGTTGAGGAAGACTGGATACACGAAAAAACAGTTTTACCAAGAGGCCATTGAATTATATAACCAGGTAAACTTATTATCTGTTGTGATCCAAATGGTTCTTGAGTTTCTGAGTATTTATCCTAACTCTTGTCACTCTCTTCCAGATAAACTTTCTCATAGCTCACAGTGACAAAAAATCTCTGCGGAAACTTGTTACAGAGAAAATGTATTCTGTATGCTTCTGTTCCCTGGCTCCTTGTCTTCTTATGATCTAAATTTAGGGGCTTAATTATTGTTCCTCTCATTTTCAGACACTCAAAAACGATATTAAGCAGAGAGAATCCATGTGGAGCACTGTTTTCTGGGAAATGGTGGAACCTGTTGTGAAGATCCGAACTTTACGAGCTAGGCTTGTAAGTGGATACCAACTTATTTATCAAAGTTGTCGTACTTGCCAATTATAAGCAAGTAGCAGTCAATGAGTAAATTCTACATTTTAGCCAAAACATTTCTTATTAATGTCTCAACAGAAGAAACTGATTTACTGGTGCTACCCTACAATACTTTCTGCATTTGGGTTAAAATGCCTTTATAGTTTTACGTAACAGCATTATCTTCTAAGACAGATAGGAGTGGACAAAAATGACATGGACAAAGCATTCGCTCAACTAACGCTCGAATTCTTAACTAAGCAGGTATAGAGTTGCAGCTTCTTTGAAATATCATTTTTCCCCTATAAATGGTTTGGTATCTGTTGAACCATTCATGGCCTGAAGGATCTTTAGAAGAATTAGTATGTGGAGAAGTCTGGAGATAATCTGTTTCATTTTCTTGCAGAAGTTTGAGGCATATGATTCAAATGGCACTGTTGTAGCTGGTGATAAAAATAAGGAGGTGGGTTCCCAAACGACAGTGCATTTGCAAGAACTTTCACAATGTGAAAATGCTCTACGTGGACACCTTTTAAGAAACGCAACAAGTTTGATTTTTTTTATCACAGTATCATGAATTTAATTAAATGTTTAAGCACATGATATCTTTAACATGTAGAGCCCTTCAAATTTTCCAATTTATGATGGTGAGATTATATTATACACTGCCCATAATTTTTTTGGACTATTTTGTTTCATTGTTAAGCTAAAGATAACTGAATTTGAAAATTACACTTTAAATCACAAAATAGAGCTATATGAATTCTGTTTCTAAACTTTTCTTCTGGTTTGGAGTAGTTCTTTATGCACTTTTTAGCAATTTGTCCTCTTTATGCTTGAGCAGATCCTTGTCCGGGATATCTGGGTATTTGAGAAATCTCTCTTTCATACTGGTTCACAGTGGCGCCTCTGTGGGAAGATCCTGCTATGAGTCAGCTAGTTTTCACAACACTGAGATCTGCTTTACTGTCAGATAAAACGAATAATTTGTAAGTTGGACTTAGTGATCCATTCCAGATAGAGTATTAGATTTTCCCCTTTCACTTTGAAGGAAAAAATGACCTTTCTTCGTAAGCATATCCTGGTTTTTGTAGTCATTGGCATGATCCTCAATTATTGTTTAGCATTTCATGCTTCTTCTTCACTTGAACATGTTGCAACTAGTTCATAGTTATTCCCTTATGATGAGGTTTTTGTGTTATCCATCAATGTGGAGAGATTTATCCCTGGACGAACGAATGGTCAGATTGGGCACTGTTGCTGATGCTGTACTAAGGAATTTTTCGTTGTCTGCACCCTTTCTTCCTCCTTTGCCCTTCTAGACATAGAATATTTACACTTCAATTTATTCAATGTTTCCTTTGTTGAATTACTATAGATACAATTATCCATCAGGATAGCTTGAAATATTACTGAATCGTCCACTTTGGATCATTCAAATGTATCAGCAATACATAATTCCCCACCAGTCAATATATTTGCACATACAGATGTACTCAAGACTTGATGGAAAGCTACGCGGGAGTTGGAATAAGGGCTGGAAAATCAGTGTGGACGAAACATGAGGCTGACCATAACCGAGAAAGTGAAATGTGCGTCAGCAATGTTGAACGCGAAAGACCAGTCTGGTAATGGTTTTTACCTGTCAACTCACGTATGCCTCTTCTCATCTCTCTCTCTCACTGGTCTCATTCTCGTTCCTCTACCTGCTTTACAGTTGATTTACTTGCATTGCAAGTTACATTGGAACACAGATGAAAGGGGATGTACAGTTTCCGATCTTGTGAAATGAAACGTCAACTAGAATTATCGGTGAAAAGGGTAGTCGGCTATCTTTGTCTGTGTGATGTATCGTCCCTCCATCCACTACCACGAGCCCGCTTCTCCCACAGCTCTGTGAGCCTCCTCTCCTTGGCGAGCTCCGCTTCAGCCCTCTCTCTTCCCTTCTCGCAAGTCTCCACACAAGCTTTGCACTTCGATGCTTCGCTTCGAAATCTTGCCGAGGTTTTCTTGAGGGTTCCTATCGCTGCCTCGGTGCGATTGAGGGAATCTCTTGCCACGGTTTTGTGCAGGTCTATCTCCTCACTGAGCAAAGCGACTCTGTCTGGCAACTCCTCCTTCGTGCTGGGGTCAGTCTTTCTGCAGGCTGCAGCAGAGCAGAGATCCCTTTCACCATCTGCAGGAAAACTGCATAAATAAATCTACAAGCAACTCTGTGGAGTATCGCATCCTGATCGATCAGGACGACCGAGGCATTGGCTATTATAATGTCGAAAGAAGAGAAACTACTTCCTAGGAGAAGTTATCAGCTTGTTATGCTGCATTTAGGACAGAATCTAGGCCACACAACTGAATTCAATATAGAACCACTGGTAGTTGCCCGTTATGGAGGAATCCACAAAGTATCCTGAGGCCAACTAGTAGAGTAAAGTGAGAAGGGCCAAATTTTACGTCCTCAATGGCACCGCAACGGCCTAAGGGGATTTCTATGTACATTACCCAAGGACTGGTCTGGGACTCGACAGTCTCAACTCAAAGATGCCCTACGCACTGAGCTACTTACACTGGCATGAACTCTTATGAGTTACCAATGATAACTAGGAAGTTAGCAATCAACAATTATGACCCATGCAATCCTGAAGGAGGCTCCTTTAGACTGGTTTCCAGATAAAATGCGACCGGAAGAGCTCTGCGATGGCGAGGACCGATCAAAGTTCCATGCTTGGGCATCGAGACTGGGGATAAATTGGGAGAGGTGATGCAGATTTACGAGGATTTTACTGACCACTCAGGCAGAGCAGTTTCAGAGGAGAAACCAGTGAACGACGATACATGGATCGATCTCCTTACGCGACGCTACAGACGTCCGACCAAATGGCTTTGATCTGACTGACACTAGGAAATCAGCCAACTCCGAAGAACCGGTCCCATAGTATCTCTCTAACGAGACAAGCAAGGCTGCATTACCTATTCAACAACGACCCAAGAGGACATATCTCACTAATTTCTACCAAAACAGAGCAGGCAGGCAAGCAGGGACTGATTCACTCACAGACTAAAAGCTGAAACCGTTAAAAAGAGAGACTTTAACATGAAAATCAGACAAAGACTTCGAATTTCCTCACGTGAGCGAAGGGGATGTCGCTGGGGCTTTACAGGGCAGTGACAGGAGCAGGAAAGGCTAGACGTGTCAGCAGCAGAAGTCGAGGAGACTGAGGTTGACGAACTCGAGCTCCGCCTCCACTCGAACACAGCGGCCAATGCTGACCCCAGAACAAACGCGACAAGACACAGCATAAACGCCGTGGAAACGCACCCGAGCAATCTCCGGCTACAGCGATTCTGCGTACACGCTCGACCCATCGACGATCATGCAACGGTTAACTTCCAAAAAGAATCGAACTTTTCTTCCCTCCCCGCTGTGTCGCTACCCTACGGGATGCCCATCAAAGAAGTTGAATCCTGCAATATCTGTTGGGGTGTTGGAAGTGTTTTTTGTCTTTTCCGTTTTAATTCAGAAACCGCCGCCCTCGTTCAAGTACGAGGAGTGGCCATGATCTAGTAGAAAGAGGGACATTGAGATTACTGAAGAACGATGAGTCCGGTTCGCGGGAGTGCGAGCTTCTAAGTAGACTGCGCTCGTCAAGAGTCTGTCACTCGGATGAGAAACGGGGAAAAAGGGGCTTCCCACGAAAGTGCGAAGCAAAATTTGCACATGGCAAGAGTCAGTTCGAAAGTAGACCACTCCCCACCACCACCTCACATTATCTCTATGGATTTGGTCCAATTTAAGTTCAGTCCACTGCCCATTAATGCTGATCAATCTGAATCTTTTACCGTCCAGTATATACCACGAAAAAGGGGGGGTGGGGGTGGGCAAGCAAATCGGACGAATGAACTTGATCCATATGAATAATTGGGTCAATCTTTTAGGTAAAAAAAAAATAGAATGGATTTGAAATATATTCAAACATCAAAAAGGTATCAGAGAATCTGGGAATTCCTTCCTTTTCTTTACTCAGCAAATATGGATGATCTATAGGATTGTGATTTTCATTGCCATATTTTTCTTTTTCTTTTTCTTTTTTTTTTAAAAAAATATTATTTCCTATTTTTAAATCAGAAGATTTTCGCATTAAAAAAATTACCATGATATTAAAACCACAAATTCGGATTTTTTTTAAACTAAAATGTAATAATTTCAAAATTCAAAAGCCTTATGGATATACGTTAAAAAAAAGGACAAAAGTATGTACTAATTAATATACGAGTTTCAAGAGAGAATGGATCTCACTATGGGAAATGTGGACGGGTCAATCCATATCCATATTATTTTTTCCGGGTTGGTTAAATGGTCCGACTTGAATGGTGACGGTTTTTCCGAATTTGAACGGATGGATTCATAATCACCCTAGCGGGTGCGGCGGTGGCGGTAGTTAGGGCCCAAGCGGCGTAAGCCCGCGTGCATCTATGGAAACTCGATTCCAATTTCCAGAATAGCGTCAAAAAAATCAAAAAGTGGGGCCCATGGCGAGAATTTGAATTCCCGAGCCAAAACCCTCCTCCTCCTCCTCCTCGCCACCCCACACGCCCAAAATCCTCTCTACCTTCCACACCTCTACCCCTTCATTCAGCACCTGCTCATTTCCCGACCACAGAAACCCTAGCCTCAAAACCCCCTTTCTCTCTACTCCTCCAGCCAGCAGCCAGCAGCCTGCCAGCCATTCCTGCTCGCAACCCCAGAAACCAGAAATGGCCAAAAAGAAGGTGAACCGTCGTCACCAACATCAGCCCAAGGACGCCATTCCCAACAAGGATGAAGCTTGCCCTGTCGCCACCGAGGAACAACCTATGGAGCAAGACCCGGCAGAGAAGCTCCAGAGCCTGAAGTCGCTGAACTCCCTCCTCCTGAAGGAGACTTTCGACCGCAGGCAGCAGGTTGAGTCCCTTGAGCAGACCAAGGTTGCCCTGGAGGCCGAGCTGACTCAGGCGGGTCAGCGGAATGTGGAGATGGAGCTGGAGAGGGACGTGGTCTGCGTCTTCCTGGAGAGCCAGATGGGTCACATGGCTGCGGATTTTGGGAAGTTTGAGGACGAGAGGGAGGCCGAGGTCCTGGGGTTGAAGAGGGATGTGGGTGAGCTTACTGCAACTCTTGAAAATGAGAGAGTCGTTTCGGGTGAGGTGATCAGGGAAAGGGATCTGGCAAAGAGCGAGTGCGGCTTCTGGATTGAGAAGGTGAATGAGATGAGGGAGAATTTAGAGGGAGTGGAGAGAGATCGGACAGCCCTCAAGGAGGGGTTCAAGAAGCTTAAGGTGGAGCATGAACGGTTGGTTCGAGAAAATCATGAAGGCGAGAAGGCTCTTCTGGGGGTGAGAAGAGAGAAGGATTCTCTGGATAGAGATTTAGCGCGGGCTGCTGAGGAGATTAGCCAGTTGAAGGGGGAGACGGACAGCTTACTGCAGGAGAAGAAGGATTTGGAGGCTGAGAAGAACAGGCAGAATGTGAAAATAGATGATCTGGAGAAGGGAGCTGGAGAGCTGAAGGAACTCATGGAGGAAGTGCATAAAGAGAAAAAGAGATTACAAGGGGAGTTGCTGGAGTTAGAGAGGAGATTCTATGAGGAGAAGGAGAGGGAAAAGGAGATGTTGAGGGAGATGGAAACTTTGGGGAGGGATAAGAAGGAGAAGGAAGCAAGTATTGACGCATTGAAAAGGGAGAGAGATTTGATGGAGAAACAGTTGGAGCAAGCTGAGAAGGAATTGGAAGATAAGGGACTGTTGATGGAGGAGATCATCAGGAAGAAAATTGAAATTGAGGAGGAGAACAATCGTAATCAGAGTCAGATTGCTGGACTGAATATGGAGGTTTCTGATCTGAGAAATGCCACAGCTGCTCTGGAACTTTCATTTAGAGATGAGAAAGATAAAAATGAAGCTTTGTTGTATGAAGCTATCTTGAAAAAGGAAGCTCTTGACCAGATTTTGCTTGAGAAAGACAGCATCCGGAAAGATCTTGAAGAGGAAACCAGAAATGTTAAGAGTTTGAAGTCAAAGGTTATGGAACTTGAGAGGAAATTTGAGGAAATATTGGGAGAGTTGACGAAGATAAGTAGTGAACATGAGAATCTTGCCGTGCAAAAGGATGCAGTTGAGCACGAGTTTGAGATCTTGAGAAGAGAAAAAGAATTAGTTGACAAAAGACTATCAGATTCAGAGCGAAGTGCTGAAGAGTTGCTGGCTAAGATAGAATTGGCAGGCTTAAAATCTGAGCAAGCTTTGACCTTTTTGAAGAACACTGCATCCTTCCTGAGTAAAGGAGATATGGTAGATGAGCCAAAGATCGACGAAGATATTCAGCCCTTTGTTAGGCAGTTGGAAGCCATCAAGAACACCTTCCAGCTCAAAGAGTCTGCGACCCATGACTTGAAGAGGCAGCTTGAATTTCTGCAAGATTCCCTTGCAAAGGCTGAGAAGAAAAAGGGCTTATGGACCTTGCTGTCTTCAGCAACTGCTCTGTTTGCCGCTGCTTCTGTTGCATATCTTGCCCGAGCACGCTGAGCTTACTCCGCTTTTGCTTGTCGGGATTTACAGCTGATAAGTTGTCATTAAGTTCTTGCTTTTGTTGTTCCTCTAACTAGAGAGCTTTGGAATAATAAGACCATATAATGATCTGGGAATACTGATCCCCTTTCGATCAACTTAAGGAATCACATGGAATTTTGACGTAATTTCATGAGTTTGTGGCTCTGCTATCTTTTCAGTAGTATGCCTTATATCTCATACCTGTGGATTGGTGCCCTCCTACCTCCCATTCAAAAAGGCGATTTATAAGCATGTGATAAGACAATGAGATTATTCTGCGGATGTTGAGAGACAACAGTTTTCAACATATGAAGTTGTTTTGAGGTTTCTCGTTGTTATGGGGAGACTTGTTTTGTGATGAAACTTGGATGCTCATCCATTGTTTAATCTTAAATCCACCTTCAATGTTATATTTCTCTCTGAAAGTTAACGGATGCTCTGAGTTGTTTACAGTAAGCGCAGCACAACGTGAACAATTCAAAGACAGCACCGTGATGATCACTGCTGCTGCCCGATATACTCCCGCTCTACTCATTCAAGTCCACATCTTGTTTGGTTTCAGACGCATCAGGAGAGGGTGTGAAGCATCATTATGAGGGCCTGAGAAATTGCTTGAAACCCAAATTCTTATTATTTAATCTCTTAAAATCACTTGCGGCATATGAATCAGATGATGGAAGATCACTGACATCTTACCTACTTACCAGATAGGAGTTCGTATGGCAAATGACAAGATATGATTCTTTTTCATTCTATTGCTCTGAATTTTCCTTTCTTATACATTGCATATGATCTGATTAGCAAATGACAATCCAGAGAAGATTGATATAAGTTGTATTAAGGGAATAGTTTCTTTATCGTGAGCCATTAGAATTAAAAAGAAGAAGAAGAAGAAGAAGAAGACCCCACTTTTACGCAGCAATAGCTTAATTGTTATATCTGCACTGACCGAATCTTTCACAACTAACAATAAAGACCCCACTGCACTCAAAAGCTAACATCAGAGCAGAAAAGTGGTGGAACAAACAGGGTGAAGAAGACTAATGCCACTTGCAAGGGGTTTCCTTGTCAGGACAACCTAAAGGAAAAGTTTGGGAGTCTTCTTTCCTACGCGCTCACAGCTACAAGGTATTCCAAAACAGGCAGCACAAATGAGGATAAGACCATGGCTGCTGATTGAGTTTGACGGAGAAATGGGCAGAGAAATGAAAAGGAAATGAAGGCTCCTTCAAACATTCCAAATTTAGACAAACCAAGACAACTTACGAGCAGATGGACCCAGCAAGGAAACCCTCTAGACAACTTTCTCAGGAATAGGAATCATTCGTTCCATGTACACTTTGCCATAGAAATGATAAGAAGACCAAACGGAGAATATAAATGGCAGCAGAAAATAGCCAAACACCATCATTACATTATCATATATCATGATACGTATTGCTCTGGTACTTATATCAACATAGGAATCCAATTCCATAGGATTTTTACACTTGTAATTATGCCCTATTGAATTAGCTATAGACAAACCATTAGCAGGGAAACCAAACCCAATCATCTGCCACCAAGAGAATAACACCCAAGCAGAGTATCTTTCTCCCACTTTTCGGCAGGACACCAATGAGGTTACATGATCAAATTTGGCCAGTCAATTATCACAAGTACAAATAGTAACTTCCTGTGAACACTAGACTGTTAATAGCACAAAAAGCGGCACCTAGCTAGATGCACTGCACCGCACACACCAAGCAACTGAGCCCTTCCTTCTTCCCAAGAAGGAACTGAACACCATGAGCTTGACTTTACAAAACAGACGACAATTAGAGCCACATGGAAGATGTACCACATACTATTTATAGCCACAGCTGCATAGTATCCCCCAAACAAAGCCTACTCATTGTTAGAATTTATGAAGTTTTTTATCTCATCCATCACAGTGTGGAAGTGGTCATTGTTCGGCAGCAAGTAGAAGCCAATTGTTGCCTGCTTCAGGTAGAGAAGCTTAACCTTCTGGCCATACTTCTTGAGCCCTCTTACATACGACAATTGCCAATCTTGGATAAGGTCTAAACCTGCCACAACAATAAGACTCTTTGGGAACTTTATCCCTTCAAGGCTTTTACCGTAAGGTCCAAAAGGGTTACAGGCAGGATGGTCTCTATCTGCTCCCTCTGGCAGAAAGGCTCGCCAATACCAATCACGGTCCCGTAAGGTCACAAAATATTTGCCGTCTAATCTCTTTTCCGATTCAGTTCTCTCCTCCCCGCCAAACATTGGGTTGAGCAATATATTCCCTAACACTTGAATCCCAGAGTCCACAGCCCTTAACGCAACATTATGCACAATATTACCTCCGGAGCTATCCCCAGCTAGAAAAATGTGAACCTTCGAGTCGATCTTACTCTGAAGCCATGGTCTTGTGCTTACCCATTTAAGGGCAGTCCAACCATCATCATAGGCACAAGGGTACCGATTCTCTGGGGCACGACGATAATTTACTGAAACCACAATAGCCTTACAAATGCCTACTAGCCTCCTACACAGGGTATCGTATATGGCACTGTCTGTAGAAGAGTGAGCGAAACTTCCACCATGAAAGAAAATTATAACAGGGGCAATGTCAGAGTCGGCAGGCTTCTTAAGATCAGTTATGCTCTGCTGCCGAGGCCCTTGCTCAAAAGAAGGTCGATAAATCCGAACTTGAAGACTTGTTGTTCCCCGGTCAAGTATAACATCGAAAGAAAAGACTCCATCAGCTGGGTTTGCATTTGCAGGAACTTTACGGTCAAGGTACTCGGCCAAGTGGCGGTTGAAAGTCCCATCGGCCCGACGTTGGAGTTTGTAATCTATCTTGAATTTTGAGATCAGGACCCATGTGTTTAGTGGAACAACTCTCTACAAGGACAATAGTTGAACAAAGAAGCAAACGAAATAATCAAACTAAGGCAGGAATTAGTTGCGGATGCAGGATCTGTACAACTTAGCATTCACAAAATGGTTAAATGATTTTAAAATCCGAAGTGAAGCATAGAGGATCTACTCCAAGACATACTGAAACGTAGCGTTCACAATTTCTTTCTTTTTAAAGAACAGCGACTGAACCGGACAACAGGACCAATCTCTAGATAAAAATAGTGAAAGGGGATCTTTCAGCATCTGTGAAGAAAACTCAGGCTCCAAGACCAGGCAGTAGCAAATTGCTTAGCAACAAAACAAAATCAACCACCCGAAGAATCAGCAAGCAAGGCAGCAGAGTGTAGGTTCAAATGAATCAGTCGCTAAGCAGAATACCTTAGATTCATTAACATTAGCTTCATTGTTCCCCGCCATGAAATGAGAACACCAGCGAAAGCAGACGAAGGAGCCCCCTAATGCCAGATTTACCGCTTGAACCAACCCGGCCGCTTCATGAAATCATCACATCTTCGACCCAAGACTGAAAGCCCACCTTCTGTATACCCCGAGAAGGTCACCTCCTCAATCCCCAGAAATTACCTCCTTCGGGGGCCGTCGCTGCTCGTCTCTCACCCCGAGAAGATCGAAACTTGATAATGATGACACACAGCTGATCAAAATAATACTAGGAAAACAAGTGGGCGGTAGAAGGAATCATATATGAGGAAATGATAAATCCGGCACGCGAGGGAGCAATAATAGCAAACGGACAGATAGTAAAAGCGCGTCCTGGAGAGCGAAGGAGGAGGAGGGGCAGGCGGCGCGTGACCTTTGTGGGGGTGGGTAATGGAATGGGTCACGTGTGTGTGTGTGTGTGTGGGGAAGGCGCAGAGGACGGTCTGTCTTATGGGGGCGTAATTTTGCAAACCGGCGGTGTTCAGACTAAAGCGCGCGTGAATTGAGATGAAAGGGGGACCAGAGCTTAAGAGATAGATGCGCGCAGATCGGCCGAAGGTGACGCAGTGGGGCCCACCAGCGCGTGAATTGACCACCCCCTCCCTTGCCACTTTTTGTTGCAGCATAATAGTACTAAAAATAAATAAATAAGTTATTTCTATATTCCTTCTTAGAAATGGAAAAATATTAGCTTTTTTTAATTAATAAGTCAATTTATTTTGGATGTAATATATTGAATTTATGGATGATAACTTTTTTTTTTGGCTCAAAACAAATTCAAGATTTTTCCACCCGAGAGTGCAGAGGAGACGGTGGGGGAGATCCAAGGGACGACAGGAGCGACGGAGTGGGGACGGGAGCGAGGGGGAGATTCCGTGCGTGCGGGGCACGTGACGACAAACGGAGTCTGTCTCAGGCGGCAACGGGGATACTTGTCATGTCCGATATTTATAATGTTCTCTCTTATTTGAGTCAATTAGTTTTGTTCATTCTAATGGAAATACTCGAATTCGAGTCTTAGTTATAGCAGGGAGCTCTTAATCCCTTAAATGGACTGATTAATAGTGATTCAGATTAGTCAATTGAATACCGATAATTTATACAAAATTAATTTTGAGATCGTATTGGGCGGCTAACACCCATCCACTGCACGATCTGGTGGGACGTTGGGTGGAGACACAGGACACCATCCCGTTCCCCTCCCGTCACCCGTCAAAGGTTGGGCGGAGATGGCTGTGGTGCAAGACTCAACATGGGTCCCTTGGAGGCAGAGCATTAGCCGGGGGCGGGTGGGGGGTGGCTGGGGTCAGCAGCTCGGAGAACAGTGCGTCCTTGGACTCTTGTGGTTTGTCTTCTTGTTGAACTTCTCCTTGAATAAACTTGAGATTGTAAATCTCTTAATTTTTAAAGTGAATTAATCACACCTTAATGGGTTATTAGATTTATAAGTATCGTATGCCACATTAAGGAAAAAAAAAAACTCTATATGTCAAAGCCCACACCACTCAATTGGAGCAAAGTATCATTTGGTGTTGGGTCCCCTCTCTATGGTCCAAATTTTAACACATCAACCCCCCTCCCGGTCCATGCCTATTACGTCGTCGTTTTACTCCATCTGCCGCTCGGCACATTCCCGCGAAAATGGAAATACGAAAATGGAATGCCACGTTGGCAATCCGCGGGAGCTTGGATTAGCCAATTAGGATCAATCCGCTGCTCCCAATAAGTTCCAACCGCGCTCTGCTCCTCGTCCACCAGCAGAGGGTCTCTGCATCACCGACGATCGCTAGGGCTGTAGGGATTATAGGAGCAGAGAGAGCAGTATGAGTTCCAAAGAAGGAGGCGGAATGGGGGGGAGAGGCAGGCGGAAGGCCACGAAGGCAGTCTCGAGGTCGCAGAAGGCCGGTCTACAGTTCCCGGTGGGTAGGATCGCTAGGTTCATCAAGGCCGGCAAGTACGCCGAGCGTGTAGGCGCCGGAGCTCCGGTCTACCTGTCCGCCGTCCTCGAGTATCTTGCCGCCGAGGTCTGTTATTCTAATCCTTCACCCTCCACCGTCCCTCATCGTCGTTTCTCCGATTCGAATTTCACTTATCAGCTTTTCTGGTGGAGTTGTTTCGCTCTGATTTCTCAATTGGATACGTAAAAAACCTACAAGGAAAACACCGGTTGCGTTCGATTATGGGTTTATGGTTGTGCGCCCAGGTGCTGGAGCTTGCTGGGAATGCTGCGAGGGATAACAAGAAGAACAGGATCGTGCCGAGGCATGTGCAGCTGGCGGTGAGGAACGACGAGGAGCTGAGCAAGCTTCTGGGGTCGGTGACCATCGCGAGCGGAGGTGTTCTGCCCAACATTCACCAGACTCTGCTGCCAAAGAAGACTGTGAAGGGGAAGGGTGAAATCGGGTCGGCCTCTCAGGAGTTTTAAGGCTCCTCCTGGCCTACCCTGTGTTCAGCTTCTTGGAGTTGGGATAATATCATAATACTCCCCTTTCTTTTTCCCCTGGATTTTTTTTTCCATTTTCCCTATATGTTGCCATTTTTTTTCTGGGTATGATCTTTACTCCGTAAAGCTCAAAAAACAATTCCATAAGTAACATTGAAAATTAGGAATCCAAAAAATGACATATATATATATGTATATATATAAATCAACCATATTCGAGGTTGAAAAAACCCCAACTTCATAGGAATCCAAAGTGCTCTTACTCAGCAAAGGCAATGAATCCTGCGGTACGGCATGTAGAAGTTGGATCCAACCAGAAGAAACCAGCAAGACCTGAACCGGATCGATTGATTATACGGAGACCCACCAATCGTTTACACTGGTATAATTTATATCTCCTTATTATAATTTTTAAAAGTGGATCAGGTTAATTAGTTCGATTAAGAATTGATCATTCATCTAGTCTAATTTTTAGAATTAATGAAATTATATTATAATAAATTCAATTAAATTGATAAATTATCTGATTTAAAAATTTAAAAATAAATATGATAACATTTTATTTATATTTTATATTAAATTAGATATTAATATGATAATTATATTAATAAATTATTATTAAAATATAATATTATATAAAATAATTAAATATTATTTAATATGACTTATGACTCGTACCTATTTTCCTTATTCCTTGGTATGATATTTTATCTCTCTGTAATACTCCATAACTCTTCTATATTTATTACCAAATGGAGGTTTAGTCCACCGAGTCTATAGCCTTCTCCACCCAATCCCTCGATCCAAACACGTGCGGAAAGAGTTCTTACTTTGGGAGTGACCGTGGAGAGCCGACGTTTCTCCGCTGGATGCAGCACCTCAACCACACATTGTCAACTGTCAGCGTCCACGACCCGAGCAATGCCTGCACCCATCAATATTTGGAACTTGGAAGCCATGCACATATCACCCAACGCGAAAGAAACTAAACCAGCTTTACAGGGAAAATATCGCCCCCGAGCTTTCATGTTCTATGCCGGGCAACCTTCTGGTGGGGCGGCGAAGAACAGCGACAGATTACACTACTAATCTAGAATCCGAACAAAATGCGACCAACATTTTACAGCGGGCTAGCCCTTCAAGAGTGCGGCACTTCCAACGGCTAATTGCTAAAAGACTACCTAACGCCATCAAAACGTCCTCCCTGAACTGCACCTTCTCATACCGATCTGGGCTGGTTTCCAAATCAAAAGTACCTGCCTTGATGGGTGATGTCCGTGAAATAAGGTTGAAACTGTCCATCGTCTTGTTGGAACAAGAACTGGCCCCGACCTTATTCCCTCGAGTATGACTCCGTAAAGGGTCCTCCACGCCCTTTGTTATGGAACCACGGCTTCTTTGGGAAACACTTGAGAGGAGGAGCGGGGACGAACCCAGGATCAGAAATCCCGATGAATTTAGTCTTTCTCTTCTTCTGCCGTCGTGGCTGGCTCTTAACATTAGAGTTGCTCTCAGGAGTGGGCGAGGCAACCACAGAACTTGCAGAGTCAGACCCGTCTCTCTCTTCATGAGAGCATTCTGGTAATGTACGCTTTGATCCCACCACAGGTTTCACTTCTCTGGACCCCTCTAACTCCCGCACTTTCTCCAACTTTTGTTTCTCCACATTCTCAATGTATTCCTCAAAGTCTTTAGTCAGGTCCGTGGATGTCGGCTGAGACATGCTGATGCATTTGATAGCATCTCTTGCTGCATTTAGTTTCATACCTAAAGCTCGAATCTGGATGGAAGTGAGTAAACAAAAGTTAGGTGAAAATCAAAAGGCAAGAATTGGCCATCTGTTTGAATGTAACTGTAGGGCGAAGCTACCTGGATTGGAAGGGTGACATTTTGTCCCTTCAGTAGACCATCCGCTTTCTTTTCCCAGTGTGCCACATGATTCTTCAAAATAGCAGCAACAACAAAAGTCGACTTGAGCTCCATGGCATGTATGTATTTTAAAGCATTAATCCTCTGATTCTTCTGAATCAAGCTTTTGATGAAATCTAGCCAATTAAGGAAAACAGAAAAAAAAGGGGGGGAAATAATGAGCTGAAGCCAAATTTACCACCCAAGGTTTCAGGAAAGTGGTAGCGAGGGAAGTACCCACCAGGAATAAAATCCTGCAGCCCAAGGAGTTTACAAGAGTGGGGGACTTCTTTGCACCAGATTGAAGGATCCAAAAGGCTTATAACTTCATCTGCATTATGAGGCACTTTGTAGACATCTAAAAATTGCAGCAAACATATTACTCCCATGTAATTATTTTTCGCTGCTTTCAAGCTGGATTTATAGATCCTTGAGAATTTAGTTGCTCTTGCATGCAACTGTGGATCAAGGATAAACGAAAATGATTTCAGCTCTTTCAGCAATAAGATGGAGCCCTTTACAAGGATTCCTAGCTCAGAAGAAGATCCATCTTTTCCTGAGATGGAGGAATGGAGGCCCTGAATAACATAAAAGACAAGATCTGCTGGCTTCGAGGAGGACTTGAGCAATGTAGCAACATTATTTTTCACCAACTTATCTTCCACGTTTCCTCCGAGTAAGGAACTTAGACCCTCCCCATCCATATCAACAGAAGAGGTTAGAAGCTCATTATGACCAGCCTTTGGTGAAGTTGATCTGACATCCTCAATCACATTTCGCCTTGGGAGGTAGTCTGTACAAAGTAGAAAAATATATACCATCCGATATGCAAGTGAAGAATGAAATGTGCTATATTAACGAACAAGGGAAAAAACATGAATCCAATGCAAAGACAGTTCAACAGATTGTTGTGAATTCCAGCAAAGAAGAAAACATGTCTTTAGCAATTTTTGCTGAAAGACACGCTCAGGATCAGGGACAGACACCCCGCTACTTAATTAAAATTGCAGATATCTACTGTTAACTCGTACCAATATCAAGGCTCCAAATAGACTTCCCTGGAGAATTTATTCCCTAAAACAAATTGAACTTAACCCTGAATACAGCGGTGAAATTTGACAGACTAGGCTCTAAGTGCCCAGTCTTATTAGCATAGATATCTTCATGGAGTAAATGTCTGGAAATTGCATTACCAGAGCACCGCATGGCTGCTAACTGTCTAAGAGGAGGGCTCACTCCCTAGACCAGGCATATAAAATTTATTTAAAGCAAACATTGTAATTGGTTGATTATTGTGCCCCACATCATAATCCCTGTGAAAACTGTAGTAAAATTATAATGCTCCAGTTAGCCAGCCTTTAGTGAAAGCATTCTATGCCTCCACAAATCTAAACAAACTGCCTTGGCAAGCCTTCACAAAGGCTTTGCTTGCCTTCTTGAGTCCAACCAAAGTGTGAATATTGACTCAAAAATTTTCATTTAGAGGCCAGGACCTCAATATAGTTTAGTACCACGTATGACTGACTGGAAGCAAAGTAGCTATGGACTGGATGATGAACTGGTCTATGGGCCAAGTCTCCCAACAAGAGAAATTTATTGGCAGGAGCACAAATTTCTAGCATGTCACTATATCCAGAATTTAGATGAGATCCAAGCATTGGTTTTAAGCAGGGGATTCTTAACAATACGCCCAATTATATTTTCGCTACCAATGCTGGAGGACAAGTAAATGCTCTTTCCTCCTGATCATTGGTACAAATGTTATCAAAGAAGTTCAGGAGTAGACAAAAGCGATCCAATTGAAGTATGTAAACTGCAGTTCAGGGGCATCTATAAGTATATGTTTGAACAATAAATTCCACCCACCAACCCCACACCCAAAACAGCTAGCCTTACATACTACCTCCATGTACTGGTATATCGTTTACCTTGATGAGTTCGTAAGCATACTTGCTGGTCGGACTCAAGTATCAACAACTGAAAACAATTATCTGAATCAGTGGGAGCGCTTGGTACAGCTTGCTGAGATATATCTGGTTGAGAATGCTTCATGTTTTGTTTTTGCTGCAGTGGTGTATCCGAGGATGCTATTGCTGCAGCTCTATCAGCCACTGAACAGTTGGCAGATAAAGGCATGCTTGATGGAGCAGGAGAAATCCTTGGAGAATCATGCACCATGTCATTCTCATCATGCACTCCTTGCAATTTAACCCCATCTCCAACCACTGCAGCAGCTTTTCTTCGATCTGCAAGTTGCTTCTCCAGAGAAGCAATTGCTTGCCTAATATTTGCAGGACAATATCCCAGTTTAAGCTTGTGATCTTCAATGCATCTAATAGCAGATTTCAGATCACCAATCCTTTTATTGGTAGCTTGACTCTACAAGATTGCAGCAATCCCAATTAGGTGCAAAACCAAGATCAAATTGATAGCAGGGCAGGAAGTTACGACATGTACCTGTGCTTCCAGTGAACTATTTTCATTATCATAAATCAATTTAAAGGCACTCCTTGACATCTCCATAAACTCTTTCATGATGGGATCTGGAGGGAACTCGCTAAGAAGATCAAACATGGAAGCAAATCTAATAGCAATTAGGTGCTCCTTTCTAGCCAAGAGATCTTGAATAAAACCTGCCAAAAAAAAAGCATTTACATATGGATTCCCATCTCAATAAAGTTTGTTAACTTTGCAGCACAGTGCACCTACATATAATGTCCACTGGATTATGAGACCTTTCTTTTTTGGCAATCTCCAACTTACCCAGAAGATAGAGAAAAGAATTGCATCATAAAGTGCATCAAGTACAAACTAAAAATCATCTTTATATGAATAGAGCCAAAATAGACAATAACCTGGAATCTCATCTCTGAATCCCAGAACCCGACATAATTCAGGTACAGGTCTCCAGTGAGCAATCACCTTTGCATAATTTAATAGTTCATTGCCATCAAAAGCCCTGCGCAGCTTAAAATTTGCTACGAGCAGTAGAAATCCCAAAATGTGGGGAGAATGCTCCCGATCTGGTCTTAACTTAGTCATCCAATCAAAAGACAATTTTGTTGCCTCCGACTTGACTTCCTGCTTAATATCAGGAGAAATCTTCATCAGCTGCTCCAATAATAAAATACAACTTGCCCTGACAGTACTCCCTTTAAAC
The DNA here is from genome assembly GCA_900006705.1 of Sonneratia caseolaris. Lineage (NCBI taxonomy): Eukaryota > Viridiplantae > Streptophyta > Magnoliopsida > Myrtales > Lythraceae > Sonneratia > Sonneratia caseolaris. Next base: position 1,080,384 of record CXYZ01011466.1, read on the forward strand.
TCCACATCTCCGTGTTTCAGATGCGGAGGAAAAAATCCTTGCATCGCATCCAATACAACCTTGGCAGGGTCTTGAGAAATCTTAAGCAGGAATAACACTTCATCCCCAATTTTCTCATGATCTTTCCTACACTCATTGAGAAGGACCTGCAAGATCTTCCCATCAACAATAAGACAACCTCTAACCTTTAAATTCTGAATTCTATGAAACTTTTCCTCCCATTGCTTCGATTTCAGTTCAACATGTTTGGTGCGTTCTTCAAACTTTTTCTCCATCAGTTTAAAATTCTCCCCATGCTCTTCAAATCCTTTTCTACTGGCCTCCAGCTCTTTGCGTTGCCCTTCAAGTTGCGTAGCTTTCAAGTCAAGTTCCCTCAACCGTTCATCCAATTTCTCCCTATTGGAATCAAACACTCTCTTATTTGATTCAAGCTCTGTCAGCAGCTCGTTCAATCTGCACCTGTTAGCTTCAAGCATTATCCTATTTACTTCAAGTTCTTCCCATCTCACTTCCAACTGCTTTTTTTTCAATTCAAGGTCCTTAGCTCTCTCATTCATTTGCTTATCTTTCAATTCCACCTCTCCCAATAGTCCGTCCAATTTGTTCCTATCAGACTCGGACTTGCTCTTATCTGACTCAAGCTCTCTCCGCCACTCGTCCAATTTGCCCCTGTCAGCATTAAATAATCTCCTATCTGATTCCAGCTCTTTTAGTCTCACTTCTAATTTCTTATTTTTCAAATCTAACTCCTCTGCTCTCTCTTCCACTTGCTTCTCTTTCAACTCCACTGCTTGCAGTTGTTCATTAAAATTCCCTACATCCAATCTAAGTCGTTCCTTTTCTGATTCAAGCTCTCTGCTACGGTCTTCCAGTTCCTTACTTTTCGAATCCAGGTCTCTGAGTCTCTCTTCAGCCTGCCGATCCTTGGATTCAACTTCTTTCAATTTCTTCATCAATCTCTCTCGGTCTAACTCAAATTGCAAGAATTCCAATTCAAACTCCCTCAGTCTCTCTTTGACCCGATCCTCCCTCAACTTCACTTCAGACAATCGTTCATTCAAATTAGCTCTCTCCACTTCCAATCCCTGGGACTTCTCGGCAAGTTGCTTACTCTGGCGTCCCACCTCCTTCTCTCTCCGAGCAAGTTGTTTCTCTTTTGCTTCAACCTCCTTGAACCGCTCATTAATAAATCTCTGCACCAACAAGCTCTGCGAGTCGAAGCACTTCTCCTTCGCCACAATCTTCTCCAACCTCCTCTCAATCTCCCCCTCAATCTCCCTCGCCTTCTCCTCAATCGCCAACAGATACTTCTCACAAAAGTCATCCGCCTGCGAGTCCAGCTCCTTGCACCGGCCCTCGATCATCCCCTCCAGGATACGAAACTCCTCCTGCTTCGCCTCGACGTCGCGGTAAATCTCTCGAAGAGACCCCTCCCTGAGCCGGAGCTCCTCCGACTTCCTATCAAGGGCCTCGTCCACGGCATTGTAGTGGTCGTCGAGGTCCTTCCACTGGAGCGACAGATGCAGCAGCGACGAGCACCGCTCGTGGAACTGCTCAAGGCTGTCGCGGAACGCATCCTTCTTGAACTTCGCCTCGCCCGGGCCAGCGGAAACAACGCTTCCACCCATCGAAGCGCAACCGATGCTGCAACAGGTGCGAGCCCTAGCGCTACCAGAAAGCAAAAGAAAAAGAGAGAGATTCTTGCTTGGGAAGGAGGGAAAACCGCCTCAGTAAAGAACAAACTGCAAAACAGTTGCCATAGATGAAGAGAGAGGGAGTGAGAGAGGGAGACTGGAAAACAGGGGGGCTAATAAATTAATTATTTATAGGAAACGGGAGCCGTTTCACCCTCTCGGATTTACCAAATATTCCGGATATCTTTAATGCAATTCAAATGGGAGAAATTAAGCACAAATTATAGTTCGTAAAATCAGGAGGGAGATCTTAAATAAAAGTGTCACATTTAAATTTTTTAAATAAAAAATTATAATCGAAAATTTAATTAAATAACACATAAATTTACTTTTACAAATTTGTATATTACATAAATTCAATTTTTTTTCTTCACCACCTCGTACGACTCGCTCACAATGAAGAACACTTAATTTAACTAATCATCGGGGTCTGTCCATGTCTTTTACTCGTCTTCTTGCATTTCGTTGGCCACTTGCGCCTCTCTCACGGATTGGTATGTCTTCTTTCCCAGCTACTGCTGGCATTACTGCCGAAAGATCCAAATCTCAACTACTAAAATTTTGCCAATCTCTCAGACTCCCCAGCGTGGTAAATCACCCCTGCCTCAAATCCCTCCGGAAAATATTCGGTCCGCTCATATAAAACGAGTTGAATTAGCCAATGACGCATGCATGTTGACCATTAAAAGAACAACCTTGAGAAATGGATTTAGTACATGGTTCGGCTCAATCAGAATGTAAACTGTGAGTAGGAGCTTGCATCGATGAATGGTTATTAGATAGTAGGAAGAGGACATGGTAGTCTTTAACATTTAGAATGGCATAACTGTAATTTCCATTTACCATGCCTAGTTTAGATGCAATAACATAGTTGTTTCCTAGATTGCTAATTCAGTAGCGAAAGAAATTTCAATAAGTCTTTATTCATTGAAAACAATGCAAGCTGTATGGGAGGATTTAAAATATAGATTTCATCAGAGCAATGGTTTGAGGATGTTTTAGTTAAAACAATCCCTTTGTGCATTATCACAAGGTACGTGAATGTTCACACATACTTCACAACAATGAAGACGTTGTGGGATGAATTTGAGATATATTAGCAAGGGATCGATTATCAACACTAGGAACCAATTATGCATTTCCTTATGAGATTAAATGAGTCTTATGCACATGTTCGTGAATAGATTCTCATGATGGAGCCACTTCCTGAGCTTTCTAAAGTGTTTAGCCTTGTTATTCAAGCAGAAAGACAACGTAGCAAGATGTCTATTGCTTCTAATTCATTGACATTTGTAGCTCATACCAATACTGATATTCTTGGCTTGTCTGTTATTAGTGGAGGAAGACCTTGTAGAGATAGATCTGTTTGTACTCATTGCAAAATGATAGGACATAGAGTGGATCGTTGCTAGAAGCTACATGGTTTTCCACCTGGTTATCAATCTCGTAGTATATCTTTCCAATCACATAATACATCTATGAGTAGTAGGTTTTTACATAACAAAAGGAATGACAAGTCTGGACGAGCAATTGCTGCGACTATAACTTGTGACACTAGGAGTCTTACCTCTGATCAAATTTAACAGCTCATTTCTTACTTGAGCAATCAAATGCATACACGATACTAGGAGTCAATGGAGCCACTTCCAGCTTTATCCTCCACTCCAGAGTCATTAGTTTCACAAGTGTATGGTAAGAGTCCACAATTTTACTCAATTTCTACTTTCAATATGCCTAGCTCTTCTTGGATTCTTGATTCAGGAGCCACTCATCATGTATGTTGTCGTGAAGATCTCTTCAATAATGTTACGTCAATACAAGATCGATTTGTGCGATTGTCTAACGATTCATCAGCTTCAATGCTTAAGATTGGTTCAGTTTGTCTTTTTGATAACTTTGTATTGCAAGATGTCCTTTATATTCTTGATTTTTGTTTCAATTTGATCAATATTAGCACACTAACACATAATTCTAACTACCTGATTCAATTTCGTAATACTAAATGCCTCATCTAGGACCTGAAAAGGGGACAGACGATTGAGACTGCTAGAAAGCAAGGAAACCTTTACTTCCTTGACTGTTCACAAGCTACCACATGCATTGCTCATCTTACACTAGTCATTTGGCATCAGCATTTGGGGCATTTGTCTAATAATCAACTTTTGTTACTACGCAATGAACTTGATTTGTCTTCTCATTATGTGCATGATAGCTTAAGTCATTGTAAAATTTGTCACGAAGTAAAATAGAAACGTTTATCATTTCCATTACAAAATAATAGATCAAATAGTAGCTTTGCCTTAATACATGTCGATACTTGGGGACCATTTGAGGTGCCTATGCATGAAGGTTTTCGTTATTTTCTTACCATAGTTGATGACCATATGCGAGCTGTTTGGATTTATATGATGCGTGCTAAGAGTGATGTTGCATAAATCATTCATGCATTTCATTCTCACATTTCTACTCAGTTTAACTGGTCTATAAAGGCAATACGTTCAGATAATGCACCAGAGTTGAATCTAACTCATTTTTTTTAGGGATAAAGGTATTCATTCATACCACTCATGCGTGGGCACTTCGGAGCAGAATTTGGTTGTCGAGAGAAAACATCAACATCTCCTCAATGTGGCGCAGGCATTACTCTTCCAGTTAGGAGTTCCTCTTGCTCGTTGGGGAGAATGCATCAAAACGGCAGCCTATCTCATCAACCGAACACCTTCTCCTCTATTGGGGAATAAGATTCCATTTGAATTACTCTACAACCAAAAGCCTTCTTATTCTCATTTAAAAGTATTTGGTTGTTTATGTTATACCTCCACGTTTGCGCATGGATGTAACAAATTTGCCAGTCAAGCTCGTGCATGCATCTTCGTCGGGTATCTTATGGGATATAAAGGCTATAAACTCATAGATCTTCAAACTCATCGTTTCATCATTTCTAGACATGTTATATTTCATAAAAGTCTTTTTCCTCTAGCTAAGACAACACGTGATTCAGTAGCTAATGATTTGTTTTCTAAAGTTGTTGTTCCTCTGCCAGTTTATGATGAAGAACCTGATCAAGTTGGAATACGGAATCTCCTTGTGGAGCATGCAGACTTAGACGATAACCATATTGCTCAGGGCCAGCCTCCAGACTCTGGTCGATCACGGAGGATTAGTCATCCACCTGTTTACCTTGCAAATTATGAGTGCTATGCTGCTCGTTGCTCTACTGCTCATCCTCTTTGTTGTTATGTGGACTATTCTAGATTGTCTACTTCTCATAAGTGCTTTACCTTGGCTATTACTAACTCTAGTGATCCAATACACTTTTCAGATGCAGTTCAACATCAAGTTTGGCGGACAGCAATGGCAGCTAAACTTGATGCTATGAGAGTCAACAAAACATGGACAATAGTCTTCTTACCTTAAGGTAAGTCTCCCATAGGTTGTAAGTGGATATTCAAGACAAAATATCATGCTGATGGGTCAATTGAGCGACATAAAAGCCAAGTTAGTTGCAAAATGTTTTACTTAGCAAGCTGGAATAGATTTTTTTGATACTTTTTCTCTTGTCGCAAAATTGGTATCAGTCAAATTGATCTTGTCTCTTGTTGTTATTTTCAACTGGACTATGATTCAATTGGATGTGAGCAATGCTTTCTTGAATGGAGATTTGCAAGAAGAAGTTTATATGGATTTACCCCTTGGTTATGTTTGCGGTAAGGGGGAGTTATTACCTCTTAAACCGGTACGTAAACTACATAAGTCCATATATGAGTTGAAACAAGCTTCTCGCCAATGGTACTGCAAATTCTCAACAGCTGTACTTGCATTAGGTTTTAAACAAGTCCAATTCGATCATTCTTTGTTTATTAAAGGGCATATGAATTCTGTTTTTATGGTATTACTTGTATATGTTGATGACATTATAATTGCAAGGAATGATACCATTGCAATTCAATCCTTGAAACAAATGTTATCACAACAATTTGGCATGCGCGATCTTGGTATCCCCAAATATTTTTTAGGGCTCGAGATAGCACGATCTAAGTTTGATATAATCATTTCTCAACGGAAATATGCTATGGAACACTTAGCTGATGCAGGAATGTTAGGTTGCAAGCCTTCAACGACTTCAATGGATATAAACGTTAGGTTATCAAGAGAGAATGGTGACATCATGAAGGATCCCACTGAATTTCGAAAGCTTATAGGGAAGTTGTTATACCTCACAATCATACGTCTAGATCTCAGTTTTGTTGTGCATAAACTAAGTCAATTTGTATCTAACCCTCGTGATTCTCATTGGGATGCAGCTCTTAAAGTTCTTTGGTATATCAAAAGAACTTTGGGTCAAGGAATATTTCTCTCATCAATATCATCTTTGCAGCTTAAGGCTTTTACAAATGTAGATTGGGCATCATGTTCTAACACACGACGTTCTACAAGTGAATTTTGTGTGTTTCTAGGCTCATCTTTGATCTCATGAAGATCAAAGAAACAATCGGGCAATGACAGTGGCAACTTGTGAATTAGTCTAGTTGTTAAACTTGATAATAGAATTGGGCGTTGAGCATGAATACCCTATTTTACTCTATTGTGACAATACAACAGCCTTACACATTGCCTTAGACTTGGTGTACCATAAGTGCACCAAACACATTGAGTTGGATTGCCATTTCATTAGGGAAAAGGTGAAAAATGGCATCATTAAAACCATGCATGTTACCTCTCAGAATCAATTGGCGGATCTGTTAACCAAGGCTCTTCACCCAAGGCAGCTGAAATTTTTACTCAACAAGATGGGGATTACCAATATTTTTAGCCCATCTTGAGAGGAAGTATCAAAATGTAAACTGTGAGTAGGAGCTTGCCTTGGTGAATGGTTATCAAATAGTAGGAAGAGGACATGGTAGTCTTTAACATTTAGAATGACATAGCTTTAATTTCTCATACAGAGTAGCTTTGCTGTAAGTCCATAAATAGCTGTTGATGTACGCCACTAATAAGAGATAGTGAAACACACTTTTCATCAAAATCCTTACTCTCCCTTTTATGATTTCTCTCTCTTTTCTTCTTTAATTAGAACAGAGTTGTGAATCTGTTCATCATTTGCAGCTCTGCATTTCTCATAGACTCACATAGATAGTGGGAACCGGATGAAGTGATCAAACAAGACATGAGTCGCATTCAATCTGACTCCAATACTTGCTACACATAAGCTGTAATCGTTGGCATGATGCAAGAGTCATGAGGATTATTGTGAATCGTTAAGACAACAGCCCATCATACGTAGCCAAAAGTTGAAAGACGGGATGAAGCAATCTAGGAAATGCATGTACTGGATTCAACATATGACTCAAGAATAAAAAGAACAGCTGATATGATCTTTATTCAAAATATGCTCGAGCCATATACCTCGACTAGATCTGCATCAGCCGTTCTGTCAGACGTTTTGAGAAAGCTCATCCCTGGAGACCAATGACACCTGCAAGCAAGCAAGACGCATGGAATGTCAACATATGGAAAACAAAATGTGCAACCAACACGAGAAGGCTATAGCAGCAAAGCAGCAAATGTTAAAGTTCCGAGTAAAGTAAGCTTGATATTGGCAGATAAAGAATATGCATCCTCAGATTTTACTCTATTGCACCAGCAATATCGGAACATATACGGCATGATTTGTAGGAGAATAAGAGTAGGAAATACGTTGTTGCATTAATTAATAAATGCAGGACAAGCTGTTCTGGCCATAAATTTAAGCCAAAGATTAAGGTAGAAAAGAAATTTCTTGCAATAGTGTCGACAGTCCTATGAGAAAAAAGGAGGATAAGATGACTCAGGCATCAGAGCAATCATCGCTATTACGCAGAAGCCAAACCTGGCAATAAAACTAGGAATCAACATCTCTTGAAAATGAAATCAAGCAGTCATATTGTTCTGGCTAAGTAGCAATCCATCTTTCCATCCAAATCAAGGAAAACATACTCACCGCAAGCCACTCTACCACCAGCATTACCAGTTGTTTTGCTCAGCTCATGCCCACCTGCACAGAATGGTTTGATAAGAAATATGTCCAGGATTTTAGTGCACATTGAAAGTTCAGGAATTGGTGCATGCTTATACCTACTTCCACAAGTAAAAAGTTTGTACAAACAGGAACATTGATATCAATTCTGGCATTGAAACGACCAGATAAGAACATAGAATCCTGATAATGTTTAAGCAAGCACTTGCTGCATTAGCATTCAGCAATCAGCAGCATTTGATCAACAGGAAACCACAAGATAACAGAACCCAAAAGGTAACCACATAAACAATTTTTTTGCTGAGATGGTGCAACTCAAATTATGGTTTCTTACAAATGTTACAGAGAAAGGTAATGTTGCTATGAATTACCCTTGCCAAGGTCATCAGGATCAGCATGGACAACAACAGCCCTTCCAACAACTGCTTGTGGCCCACAGAGAGGGATCTACAAATAGATGCATAGAGAGACTAAAGCACTGGTTTCTTTCAAGTGGATCACTAAAGAAATAGCACAGGAATCAATGATAAGGAGCCAAACACAGATAAATAAAATGCAGACCTGACTGTCAACAATTGTGAAATTAACGCAACCTGGAGAAAATAAAGAATAGATAATCACATAACTAAACATATGATACAATTAGAATATACAACTTGTCTAATGACATGTGAACTATGAAGTTAGAAACACTCCATGAACTGAATAACTTCATGGGCATACCATCCTATTAAAAAATTATTCCTAATAAGGAAGAAGCAAAAAGGATATCAACAAAGCATAATGTTTCCTTGACCAGTTAAACGATTCTCTAGAAACTTTCACAGTTATCATGATTGTGGATAACATTAAAAAGGCAAATAATCACACGTAAATGAGAAGCTTAGAGCTAATACCATCTTCACCGACGTTAACATTGCCTAGGTCACCAGCGTGGCGATTTTCATCTGCAGGTGCACCATGCTCCTTCCCAGCAGGATTGAAATGTGGTCCTAATTACCATGATGAGGAGCTCAAAACCAATAAAACTACAGTTTATCCACATAACATTGCGATAAATTGACATGTGCCAAGATCACACTGCCCAACTGTGGTATAATCTCACATGGATCATGTGAAGCTCAGAGTTACCGCATACCAGTGGACATGCATCCATTGGTGGTGTCCCCAAGAGCATGAACATGGAAACCATGGAGTCCAGGCTTAAGGCCAGAAATGCTTCCTGTCACTGTGGTAGGTCCTGAAGTTGCACAAAAAATGTAACTGTAATATCACGAAAACACTGCTAAAGAGCCTGAGAACACTCAAACAAAGCCTTAAATTACCATCTCCCTCCTGGGTAAAGTGGATAGTTCCTTTGACACCCTCACTGCTGCTGAGTACAACGACAGCCTTCACCATCTTTTTGTGATCTGAAGGATGAACAGGTTGGAATCACTAATCATACTTCCATTCATTAAAAACACTCTCACGTCTTTCACATTCGCACAGTCACTCACATCTATAAAAGTGAACAGTTTGAAGACTAAAGAGTTTTCACTGCTAAGAAGAGTGATAAATCGCTGCGATATACTCTCTCAGAGTATGAATCGTGAACAAGGTTCAACTTCATATTTCTTTACCAGTTGAAAATTTCTACTGCCGTCACACGTGCGCAGAAGCATTGCTCTAAACACTGAATCAAAATCAAAACTGTTCACATCAAACAAGACCGAGAGAACTTCAACGAGATGGCATCTGAGCAGGCCTTTTCCAAACGACAGAAAATCTAATGTGATATGAATAGAATCCACAGATACCCAAAAGACAGGACCGGATGTTTCAGGTATCCGTCCGGTTCAAGTAAGGGAAAGATTACGCTGGAGCAGCTACTGAGGGGGAAAAGATGGAAGCATGATCGAAAACGAAAACTTTGCAACAACACCATGAATCGGGGACCGGCGATTTGGGTGATACCAACTTTAGCTCACTCAAGAAGGAGATCGAAGGCTTACCTCAGAACACCCCTTGACGAGAAAGCAACGGAGAGGAGGAGGAAGGCGTTGAAGATATCTGAGGACAGAGCACAGTGGGGGGGGGGGGGGGGGGGGGGGGGGGTAGAGAGGAAGCAGCTGTCAGGCTTCGCTATTGGACGTCTCCACCTACCAAACGCATCTCACCATTTCCGTGCCAATTTTTTAAGTAGCTGTCGACGGAATGTGTGGCGGAACTAACGGGCGTTACTTATTTTAGCAATTTTTATTTTTGGAAAACAATAATATTTCATCCTCCTAATTATGCGCAAATTTTAATATATGGAATGGAATTCATACGTAAGCTTGAGCGCATAAATATCAAGTATTAATATTTATAAAAATAACTTTTTATTGATTTTGCAAATTTCCTCAGCCGCTCGATTTGCCATTTGATTACTCCCTCCCTCACTCGCCGGGCGTTCAATCTCCACTCTCCATCCCCTGACAATTTGCTCAGATAATTAAATTAAATTAATAATATCCACGCTCACAATCTCTCTCTCTCTCTCTCTCTCTCCGTCTCCCCGACAATTCAACTGTACGGCCCACGGCGCTCCGGCGATAGATCGGAAACAATTCAATCGCCCGACCAGGAGCAGCGCCATAGCCGAGCAGAATTATCGGTGCCACATCCCGGTGGTGACGGTGTCGTCATTAAAATTGCTATCAGGGCTGTTGCAGCTCCATTTCTTTGATCCCCATCATGAGGAGATGGAGTCCATAGCTTCCTCGGCTTCGCGATCGCTGTCACTGGAGCAGGCGGACTCGAGTTCGAGCTTCGTGAGAGGAGGATTAGTCGACCCAAAGACGATGATGCAAGATTGGCTCTTTGAGTGCCATGGGTTCTGGCACAACGCGCTCCTGTTCACGTCATCCGTGCTGTTCGTGCTCTACTTGGCTTCTCAGGCAAGAAAGAGCTTGTCAAAGCTGTCGCACGACGGGAGATCGCACATCATGATTGCTTACTACGCGAGCCTCTGGCTTGTTAGCTTGCTTAATCTAGCTTGGTGCTGTTTGCAGGTTGGTTTTGTTCTGATTCTCTTTGAATCTTTGTATGTAAAAATTGCGACTTTATGCGCTGTGGGTTGGTATCGCACACCGTATTGGCTTCTACCTTAATGTATAAGCACTTCAAAGTCCATTGCTGCAATTAATATATGGTTTTGGACATGAAATTCGAAGAAAATAAGCTTCAAAACAGTGCCATGTAAACATGGACAAATATAATATATGCTTGTCTTTGTTTTTGTTTGTGTGTATATGATGTGATTGTCGATATTTATACGTTAACGGGTATTTCAAGTAAGTCCAGTGTGGTGTTAGGCAATTTTCTTTCTTTTTGTGCGTGTGTGTGTTGGGGTAGGGGTAGGGGTGGGGAGGAGTTCAGGGGTGTTTGGTTGGTTGGGCGGCTAAGTTTTGAACTTGAAGCGCCTCGATCAAGAGCTGTATGCCTTAGCTTTAGCATTAAAGTTGAAAACTTGATTAATGTAGAAATATAGCTCAGTATACATCTGCAGAATGCTGTTAAGCTCAATGAAGATGGCGGCCTGCTTTTAGCGGCGTATTGTATGCAGAATATGGACCCAACTGCTTGTTGCAACTGCCTCAAAGTAGCAACTCCTCACTCGTTTTCTACAATGGTTCATTAAAGAAATATTTATAGGTTTTGCCATGAATGATGTTCCTTGACTGTTTGATGACTATATTGGCCTTATCAATTCAGGAGAGAGATGCATTCTTCTCTTTCATTTTATAGCGTTAACTTAAGGTACTTAAATTGCTGCCACTTCACAAGTTTGGCCAGTACAGTGCTCAAGGTTCAAATTTATTTTCTATTTTTAGGCTCAGAAACTATCTTTTTATATCTTTCTGACATTGGATCTTTTTGTGTAGTCTCAGCAGTGTTACATCATGATGTAGTGCATATACACATTATATCATGTTCTACTGCCTCTTTTGTTGTCACAGTCATGGGAGTGTACACCAGGGAAGGATGTTGCATGGAATGTTCTTTCTCTGTTTACAACATCGGGAATGCTGTTTCTGGAAGTAAGCTTGGTGGCATTTTTATTTCAGGGGAACTATACGAGTGGATTGGAAGCACTCACTCGTACTTTTTTGGTCTCAGGGATGGTCATTGGTCTAGATCTTCTTCTGAAGGTACTTTCACTTAAACTGTCAAAAAAAATTTTCTCATTAACTGGGCCATCATTTGGTTCATTGTCACTTCCAAATTGCACTATGTCTTAGATGTTTGACAGTGGCTTACGTTTTATGTATCATGCATTGACTTTCTATCTCAGGCAATTTACCTTTTCGGATTTGGGATTCCTCTGTTCATCGACAAAATTGAACATCCACAGAGGACTAAGTGGGGCTTATGGGTAGTCCACAGGCTAGTGCTGACGGCAGTCTATGGATGCATATTGTTCATGTACCACTCAAGATGGAGAGAAAGGTTGCCAGGTAAGTCTCTCAAGATGACACATATTGCTGCACCAAGTCGACCCTTATCTTGGCAGTATCTTAAATTTCTGCCTACTCCATTTTTTTCTTCTATCTATTTAGGATTACTATGTTTTTGGTGCAGCAAGGCCAGCATTCTATAAGTATGTCATAATCATGTTCATCATGAATGCTGTGGCTGTATTTGCTTGTGGGCTTACTGGAAATGGGGCTGGCTTTGGATTGTGGTAATTTCCAGTTATAGCACGTGTTATCCAAATCCTACTCAAAAGATTACCTTCTAACAGAACTTGTAATGATCGCAGGTTATATGGCGCCACCAGTGTCTGCTACCATGCATTCTATCTTCCTCTTTTATACATAACCTTTCTGGCAGATTTCTTCCAGGTCCCTCACCACAACTTCTCCTTTCATGTTGTTCACCTTGCTCCCATCTATCTGCTTTTGATCTGAAACATAATGATGTTAATGCTTAGATTATTTGTACTGATGGCATTACATGCAGGAGGACGACTTAAATTTGGAGAGTGTCTACTACTCAGAAATGAAGGATGCTGGTTTCTTCGATTCAGAATGGGAGTAGCTCACTGTCTTTGGGGTCTGGAGGTAACGTTCTTTTCCCCGGAAAGTGTGCTTCAGATGGCAGGAGTTGGTTTGAATTTGGCAGAGAGATTATAGAGGTCTTTGCACGGTTCCATACTAGATTTTTAATGGGGTAGGTATAATAATTGTGCTGTCTTCTCCTGTACTTCCACTTTGCAATGAAAAATAGCGAGAAGTTGGTCGACGCTTGACAGCAGGGAGTGAAACAAATAAATCCTCGGCCTTGGAGATGTTGTCCTTGTCCTTCCCCCGCAGATACCCTTCGACGGATGCTGTTACAGGATAGTGCCATGGAATCTTAAGGCTCGAAATGATGATAATGTTAATAATATGCATTCTGGTAATGTAATTTAGTGAAGAGTGCTAATATTTATTCATATTTACCCTCTTGTCTTGTGGGCCTTTCTCTGTTAAGCTTGTTGGCTATTTTGTGGTCTCTTCTAAAAGTGAAATGGCTGTGCATTTTTTCAGTGTGCACTCGATGATACCAAGAAAGCCCAACTTTTCGAGCATGAACGATCCATCAAGGAATATGACTTATACAACTACGAATTTGGACCACTCATGCTTTTTAGTTATACTGTTTACTGAGCAAAATATAAGCGGAGATAAACGTACTTTTGGCAGCAACAGATCAAAGAGCACATCCAGAATTTGAAATGTAGAAAGATAAGGGGATGAGACTTGGCATCTGAGCCACATCCATCACTGCGCCTCGAAAAGTCATAGACGGAAGGACTCTTATTCCCGGATTACACGGTTGTGTATGTAAAAAATGCTTCCCATTGAGACAGAAGACAAACTGAATATTCACACGGGATGCGAAGGAGTATTCATCTATCTATGCATCATAACATGCAACAATCAGCTAGAGTTACAAAGTACAATTCACGCATTTTCTCACGTGGAAACTTGCAGGAGAGTCTTGCGTGGAAATGCAATAGGATGCATCTGTCTGGCTCACTCAGCCCGATGGACGGGTCCGTTCAGTGGGCGAGCCAGGAGCAAAGGGAACAAACCCTCGGCCACCGAAAACGGGGCGCATGAAGGAGTCATCGAACCTTCGCCAGTAGTAGTGGACAGTGTGAGTTGGGGTCGTCAGGAGCGCACGGAGGCTGGTCAGATGGGCAACCTCGTGACTGGCGATATCACCATCAGAACCTTGGGAAGGCTCAAGGAGTGGGACAGAGATCGATTTCGGGGTGGACACGTCAGAGAACATCGAGCTGGTCATCTGCTCCGAGTATACCATTCCATTCACATGCTTCGGTTGGGGCAGTAACAGCCTTATGAGTGGCTTGGTCAGCAAACCGAAAACCTGGTACATGAAAAGTTCAGGTGGAAGGCAGATTGGTTTCCTCAGGGTTCAGAGATGAAAACTTATTATTGTCATACCACAGTGCTAAAGAGGACAACTGTTATGGTGCTGGTGATCATGAGTGCATTTCCTCGCAGATGAGTATGTCCTGAGCTAGTGAACTACAACCAAATGTGGTAGTGCCATAAGTTAGCCAATTGAATCTGTCTTCCTGATATTTGCAGTAGAACTGTTTCTAGCTCGATATATAACATGTTAGATTTTCCAATCATTCGTTCAGTTTGCCCATAAGGTAGATCTTCTAGAGGAGCTGTAATCAGTGATCGTACTCACCTTGTTATAGGCAAGAGCCATAGAGACTGCACCTCTCATAAGTCCAGCCCACCATATAATCACCTAACCAAGATAATTAGACAAAAAAAGAGCAAGAATCGTACTTAAAACTGGAATTGTCAATTCTCAGTGCAAGAATACTAAACAGCCATGAGATGAAGAGTATATACTTGCTGCCTGAAGCTGATCTTTTCATGAGGCAATTTCTTGGATAAGTTGGATAAAAAGGATAAGGGGAACACAAAAGCCGCCCTTCCAGCTAAAACCAACACAAGCAGTATGGAACTGACAGCTATCGAAGTTCCAGGACTGCACAAGTAAGAGAAGCCACCAAAAGCCAAAACCTTGTATAAGTTGAATCAGGATGCTATGTCTAACTGGTTTAGGGGATAAAACTTGAGGACATAGCACTTGCCTGTTGCTGACAAATCTCCATTTCTCGATGTCCAGAGCATCCATGCCAACATAGACAAAGATGAAAATTTCAGCAACAAAAGACAAGGTTGCAAAAGTATGCCTGAGAAAGTCATGGGGGCAAGTATTAGTTGCTTTCACCACATTGGGCTCAAATTTATTGAGGCTGCACTTCTAAACCCTGGATTTCTTTGGATGACCTCTAAGAACATACTTTGTTGTGGTTCTCGAGCTTTCAGTCACATTGTGCCATGTGTAATGGGACATCACAATTCCACAGAAAAATACCGTCAGAATGCCACTCAAGTAAAATAGCTGCAAGAACCACAAGATGCACAATTGAAACCAGAACAGTTGCATCAAAGGAAAAGAAACATTGACTATTTGCATACAAGGAGCCTTACTTCAGCCAGCATATATGAAAAATATGCCATCAGCATCATAAGTGCGACCTCACGATCTGTGGAGTGCCTGAAATTTTGGAGGAACAGCATCAGAAAATATTCTTTCTTTTTTCACTGTTCTCTCTATACCTTTTTCGAGTAAAGTGTTAGGATAATTGAATTAAGTTTATTTGTAATACTTCAAGCAACTTTCACAGATGCAAATGTCTGCACAGATGGAAGTTCAAGGTTTGATTCTTGTACATAACTGTAAAGCCAAAATTACCGAGAGCCAGACGTGTTCTTAAGCTGTATCGTTTTCTATTTTTAATGCTCAGATGAAAACCAATTTTAGAGGCTAAATATTAACAAAAGGGCTTTTTGCGAGGCATTTAATGCAGTGATCATATTGTCCCATCCTGACAACTAGTAGAGGGATCAACTCCCTCTAAATGGAACAAACAAGGGAACAGCTTGATATTTATGGCTCATAAGGCTAATAGTCATCCAATGCATGTGGAAGCAATCTGCATGTGCTCAAACTGTTTGTAAATTTCAGTACTGAAGCAGGCTATTTAACTCTCCAAAAAGAGAAGGAGAAGGTTCAAGCCATCAGGACTACTAGAAAGCAAAAGGACAAGGCATGGCAGAGTAAAAACTGATTGTGACAATATACCTGCCAAAGTATAGCTTCTTGATTATGTAAGCACTAAGCAACCCCGTCTACAAGAACAGAATGAAAAACAGGATGTCATGTTAGGACGTCTGAACTTATTCTCCAGATAAAGGACCATACTGCCCCTGGGGAAGAGAAACTTACCAACACCCCTAATGAAGTGCTCGAAACAAACAAATATAAGAAGTTTCCAACAAACTGCAAAGCAATTCGGTGGTTGATATTTGATATATCAAAGCTCTGGATTGCATTGAAAAGCACCACTGATGTGGCATCGTTCACAACACCTTCGCCAAAGACTAAGCTGTAAAGAAGTGGTGTCTCATCTTGGTTGAGCACCTGCAAAGAATCAAAGAGATCAGTGGTCATACTTCCATCCTGCTTCTTCCCACAAATTAAGTTTAAAGATGAAAAAACTAAGATATGTGCCATACCTGCAAGGTGCAAACAGAGTCCGTTGCAGCAAATATAGCACCAATTGCTTCAATTTATTAAAAAGAAAAATAAAATATGTTAGAACCAATATAATTAATATATATTCACATGGAAGAGACATGGAGGATATTAACTAAACTAGTGCAGCAGTGACAAGTACCAAGATAATCCCCTATGTCCAGTGAACCCACATCAAGCCTCTTGAAAATCTGTGTCACGCCTGAAATGAATATCATATACCAATTATCAATAGTAGAGAGCCAAAGGTGCATTAGCTTTCCTCCTGAAAATATTTTTGGCACCATTGTTTTTGCATTAGGCAGCCTGATTCTAACCAAACTGCCATCAAATCCTAAGAAACCAAAAGTCCAATAAGAATTCTCTCTCTACATTAATATTTTGGGGCAGTAGAAAAAGGAAGCAGCTAATACACACAATAAACAGTCCCAGGTTTCTCAGCATACCTAGAGTTATAATTGCACAGGAGATTAATGTGCCGATTGCACCAAATGACATAACGGTAATGAAGTTTCGAAAAAATTGCTTCTTCTTCACTTGGAACCTGAAAGCAGAATGCAGGAATAGCATCTTTACCAGAACCATCAAGATTGCTGATAGAAAAATGATGATAGTCCTCAAATAACTAGGAACAGAATCTAATTAAAGGAGGGCCAATATGAGGAACATCGCTGCTAGGCTGATATCTAGCACAGAACAAAATCATATGTTTTGAGTGCTTCAGATTCTAGTACGAGTGTGATTTCTGCATTTATCATCAGAGTATCTTCACACAGGCAGAAAGCACCATTTCATTCCGGAAAAAAGCCGAGCAATTGGTTTGATTTCTTAGGCAAGCTTCATTAACATGAAACCAACAGGAGAATGAAACGGTCAAATTCAGTTGGCATGAGGATAGGTCAAAAGAAAACTTACCCTGCATTGAATATAATAGGTGGCAAGAGATAAATAAAGAACAAATCTTCACTGAACACCAGAAGACGAGAACTTTTCATCCCAGTGGTCAGCAAAATGACGACACCAGTGCACAGACCCTGCCAATATGAAAGATATAACTTACAGTCAAATTATAGATAACAATTCGAGACAAGTCAAACATCACAGAAAAGAGGAAGGGAAGTGGATTTCTCAATGCCACTTTCTTAATTAATGGAGACCCATTTATGATACAGCAGTAGCAGAGAACCCAGTAAGAATCGGGAGTCCAGACGCTCACAATCAGAAGAGCAGTAATTGACTCGTTCATCCATCGATTTTCCTCCAAAAGTTGACCGATGATGATACAAGCGCAGAGGAGTGCCACAAAGAGGTTCAGAGAGACCACTGAGGCATGATCAGACGTGGATAGCATGTGGACCTTTGATACAACGGCGCCTAATAGTGCAGCCATTGTATCAGCTTCTTTACTCAGAAAAGAAATATCCAACTTAAGATAATTTATGAAAATGAACGCAACGAAGTTTGTCCGAAGAGAGAGAGAGAGAGAGAGAGAGCTTTAATCCATGCGGCCTATGTCCCAGAACTATCCACGCCTTTAAGGCCCTGGAACTCGTAAGGCATATGAGCTCTGCATTAACCATGAAAATTGAATGAGCGTCAGATTGGAAAGAACAAGAATATTTATCATTTCGGATTAAAACAGAGGAAGATAGTTGCTTTGCTCGACGATGGAGTTGAATCAGACTCAAGCTTCCAATTATTCAACATTCAAGCATGGAACGAGGAAAGATGAAAACAACGCCAACTCTGAATTGAATTGAAGCTCTGGTTTATTTCAACTGCAAAATTATCGATTTTTTTTTTTGAAATGTCGCGAATTTATCAAATTCAAAAGCATAAACGCGATGAACCTCCGATTTAAAATCCTCCTCCCTCCTCATTATCCAGCTTCCATTTCTAATACAGCTTCCTACTAAACTTTGTTCAATCAAATCTTCGTCTTTCCTCTTCGGTTTCGATTCGCGTCCAAATAAAGCAGAGAGGAAGGTCCATTTACAAAAAAATGAAATCAGCCATGGACGTTCATTCTTCATTCCGCTTGTTTTCAATCAATGAAAGGAAGACCAGCTTCTTCGAGATTTTTCTATACTCAAATGCAAAAAGTCCCGCAAGACTAAGAGAACTGTCGGCATCGGAACACGCTCGAACATTTCTAAAGAGAGAAAGAAACTTGGAACAGGATCCGACGAACACTGAGAGGAGGTTGCTGGACCAGAGCGGCCGAACATGGCAATGTGCTACGAAAGAATCCTTCGATTTCAAAGACAGGGACAAAGCTCGAAATCTCGCCGGATAATGCTTCTCTGACACCGATTCCCCGTGGCAGAGACGTCGAGGAGCAATGCAAGCGAGAATAATGGGCACGAATCAGCGAGAAGCCATCGACCAGACAATCAATCCGAGGCAGAGAATGAGCAAAGAAGCTAGAGAGAGAGAGAGAGAGAGACGTATTGAGCGGTGAGACAGCCGAGATAGGACAGGAGAAGACGGGGCGCGCGTATATATACGATCAATCGATGAAAATGGAGGGACGAGAGGAGCGAGGAGGAAATCTAGGAAGCCGCCCGAAGGGAGGAGTGAGCGACGCTAATATGCGGAAGCAAGGAGAAGCTGTGTACTCTGGTCCGTTCATTTGTTTGTCCCTGGGTTGACCACCGCCTTGGATCAACGGTCGTGATCTCGCATTTTATTTGCACCTAAAAATTTTACCGTAGACTGTAAAATTTTCCGTCCAACATTTTACCTCCTCCTCTTGCCCTTTTCCGGAGGTGAAAGACTCAGATCCAATCAAATTTAAAATATTAGTTTGTGAATAACCTAGTTATTATATATTATAATTTTTTAAAGTGGAATAATGGGGTTAATTGTTAATTTAAAATAGTTTAATTTATTTATTTAAATTATTAAATCATATAATTTTAAAAAAATTATAAATATATTAAAATAA
>CXYZ01011466.1:1108092-1127214 GCA_900006705.1 Sonneratia caseolaris
ATTATATTATTAATATTATTTTTTAAACATGCGGTTCAACCCATTGAACCCCCGGTCCGACCCATCAACCCATGCCTACACCAGTTCCCGGCCCGGTCCGGTTTTAAAAACTATGCTTTCTTCATTTTAATATTTCGGATTTTCCTCTAAAAATTATTTCCAACAAAAAAAAGCACCAAACGACGTCAGATTCAGCTATATATATATATATATATAATGGTGAGACTAACTACTCTTATTGGATTGAGGAGGTGGTTACGGGCCGAGTCTAAGAAATAAGTCGATTAAATGAAAACTAGCATAGCATGTTTTTCTAAGTGAGCTGACTCGGAATAGGCTCGAAATGATTTCGACACATGCACGAAAAGGACCGCCAAAAACCTTACGATCGATGTTTAATTCATTGTTTGTTCAATTTAAAATTTTTATTAAATACATATATATATATATAATATATTAAAAAAGAAAGAGGAAAGGGATGTGGTTCACAGTTCAAATTGTCAACCGGTCTCTTATGCCTGGTTCAGGATTGGTTTATGATTTACTGAACCGTACCCAATAATCGGACCAACACATTATGGTTAATGAATGGAACCGTAACTGGACCAAATGTTTTCATGTATATTTTGAACCGATCCGTACTGCCTATTTAACAACGTATCTAGTTTGCCCCCCTCCGACTGTTTCATGGTTTTCGCTAATGACCAGTCGTCACAAACAATACACCAGACTCGTAGGCTGAGCTCAAATGGGAAATCTCCAGGGTGGTGTATGGTGTAAGTGAGAGGGGGCATCGACGTGATTTCAACTACTTTGCTGGCTTCGGGCATCTGTCTATAGTTTACTGGCATGTAGATTTTCTCAAGGACATAGCGAGAATCGGTTTATCCTTAAGAGAATCGGCTAGATACTCGAATCTCTTCGCCCCAGCCATGCATGCAAGAGAGCAGCACGTACGATGTATCTATGAATCGCGACAACATTCCGACAATAACCATCGACCCATGTTATTCAAGATATATTATTATGCATGACCACCGACGTACTCCGATTCGTGGTGGTCGTTAACTATCCGAATTTATTTAATCTGCATGCTGTCTCCGATGAGGAGGTGGCCAGTAAGACGCACGAGATACTCCTAGCTGGTCAATTCCGTCCGCATTCTTTCCGATAGAAGCTTACAGTCTTGTCTCTGAGGTTGTGCACGAACTCATAATTCGCCATGTTAACCGCCCCTAGAAGGGCCATCCCCTCGGGACCGTTCGCGAGGATCATCATACAAAGCAGTCCCTCTTCTCTGTCCGGCAGCTTGACTCTCTTAAACACATTCTCAAATTCAACCGCAAGGTCGGCGCCGTCACGAAGGTGGTACGTCAGTGAGGGCAGTCCGGGCACCGGCCAATTCGATGGCGGCTTGTAACAGAGCCTGGAGAATCTCACTTCCCGCTCCTCCAGCCCCGCGTTTCTCGGGACCCTGCGTCTGAATGCTTCTTTTATTCTATCGACAGCCGCTACTCTCAGAATAGATGCTACACTGCCGGTATCCAAGATGAGCGAATTCTGGGGCCCGCCCAGGTCACCGGAGGACAGCTGAAGTCGTTCGCCCGCCACGCTGATGCCCGCGAGCGTCACCATGTACTGGGGGGCTGTCTTCACCAGTCGGGTGGTTTTTGCTGATCGTGGGATCTGTGGCACGTCGTCCCCGAACAGTACGTCCGTCTCGAGCTTTGGCTTATCCCACGGGGGAAGGCAGTAGGAGAACTTCATCTTTGTTATGCTCTCATGGAGTTCCATGAACGAAGTCTTATCATATCCCAGGCCCATGCCGAAGATACCACCGAAGGGATTTTCTGGCCCGACATTTGGATAGAAGCAGTTCACGGGTGCAGAAGTCGCGCACCCGAGCAGGAAACCTTGGACGGTGGTCTCTGTGGGACCCCCTTTTGTCGTGAATTTAACATTCTCGACGGCAGTGATACCCTTTATTCTGCGGCCACTCTCGTACTTGGCGTCGAATGCACAAAAGCCTCTTTCCTCCATACGCGGTCGGCAAAGTCTGTCTGTACTCTTCAATCTTCGGAACGAACTGGAGAGTCTGGTGTCGAACGCCCCGCCTTTGACTAGGAAACAGTCTCTGCACTCTTCGCATTGCACCCAAGTGAGGTGACTCCCGGAGTCGAAGAGCAGGTGGGTCCTGTGCGGTTTCGACCCGATCGCAATAGGGATCGCAAACATCGAACCTACCTCTTGTCTCAGTTTTGGGCTTATGGTATCTATCCTGGGGGTTACAACACTCCGGTTAAGCGACGGATTGGCCAAACTCGCCCAGTGGAGGGCTCGGGAGAGTGAAAGATTGGCATATATCCGGTGCTTCTCCATGTCGGAGAGGTTCTTAGGGAAGAGGTTAGTGTCGACTTTGTCCCTCCTGATGAGCCTGATGCTCAGGCCATCGGTGGCAACGAGGAATGAGGAGATCAGGACGGCGCACAGAAAGATGGAGGCCATAGGCCGTGATCGATCGACGGAGACGTCGAGAGCTCGACCCATGCCTCTCTTCTAATATTAATTCAACGACTACTGTCTCGTCAGTTTTTGCTCCGAGTGGCATGGGGGTGTCATGTCAGGGTTTATTATATACTGGGAAGATGGATGGGAAAACATGGGAGGACGCCGACTAGCTTCATTGATGATTACACCACGCGTGGAACTGACTCTTTTCTATTGATGCCGAGAAAGTCTCAGTTGTCGTCAGCCGAACCGACCTCCTGATGACCTGTGAGATGCGGGTACAATTCTTATCCGTTTATTATTTTTAATACTTCAATTTTATTATACACTTTAAAATATTTTTTAAATTATATATATTTAATTGTACAACCTACTCCAATTACAATTATAACATATAGTTGATGTGGCGGCATTTAAAATATCACCTGGCATGGTACATTGACAAAATCCTCACCGCCTTAGCTGAATTTTGGCATGTCATACTATTAATCTATCAACATGCCATCTTATTACATCAATACATCATTATAATGAAGAGTTAAATATATTATATAACTAAATAGATAAAAATAATGGAGATGTTTTAAAATATATATGATGCGAGATACTATGGATTAACTTAAATTATCACTTGGCTGCCCATATGTGATTGGGGACCACGCACGCGCGCACGCGCGCACACTCGCACACACACACACACATATATATATATATATATTAGTTTCAGTTGAGAGCATTTATATTTGATGTTAATGACAACGTGTGGATTCTCCTCGTCATTTTGTCGGAATTATTTTGTCCCCAGCAAGCCTTCATTAGTTTTTTTTTCACAATTAATTATTTATCTATTTACGATCTACCGGTTCAAAACTTATCATGTATAGCTCATCGAGTGGGAGATCTCAAGTAATAGTCCCTTCTCATGTGTTCCAGGGTGGCGCGTTGCTAGTTTAAATACGTTTATCCGCCTATTTTCACTCGCTCGTTAATTAATTAATTTTTTTTACCGGCTAGCTGAATAAAAAAAATGTGTTTATCTTAATAAGCGTTGAAACGGTGTGCAAAAATCAAATCCTGCACCGTCTCTTTTGGTAAATGTAACATTTTTAGGGTATTCGCCAACGTAGAATCCGATAAATCCTAAGTTGCCATGATATTATTCTCTCTTTAAATTGAATAATACATTGATCACCTTGACTTTAGCTGTCAAAATCATAATTTTTAAAATCAGATCTGGTCGGCCAGCTCGATTGGGAGCTTATCACTCGTTCGATCAAGTTTCCAAAATTAACCCAATTATATTGTAAATACAGTCAGCTTCAATTGAACAAGCCAGTTCCTGATCAAACTAATGAATCAAATTGAACTAAAAAACAAACAAGTCGATTTAGAATTAAAAAAATAAAAAATATATTATAATTCATTTATTTTATTTTATTATACTTATATTTATATTTCATGTTGAATTTATAATTAATATAATAGTTATATTAAAGATTTTTATTATAGATTATTATCAAATTATAGTATTATATCAATTTATTGTTAATATTGTATAATTACTATTTTTTATTAAATATGTTATTCAATTGATTGAATTTTAAAAACTATAGTTACAACAGGAAATTTTTTATAATATATATACTAAATATATACAGAAAATTATTAGACTCCTCATGACTCACACAGTAGGGACGAGAATTTTCGAATAAGGAAGGTTGATTGATGACCTCAAAGCAGTCACGCGCACCTGAACCGAGTGTTTAGATAAACGATCTCGTACCAATGAAATGAAAAAAATGTTATGAACTTATAAGAAGGTTGGGTATTGCCACCTATCAGCTTGATCTTTTAAGTGGGAACGGACCTGATCCTTTATGGTCTCACAATGAATTTAACTTGATATTAGATTCAGTAGGCTCGCACTTCACCCTACTTGAGTCTAGAAGCCTAGTTCATGGTCAGTTGATATAATCCCGAGTACGGAAGAAAATTGCCCAACTTGTGGCCAGTTGTCCCTCTCGTTCGAGACCAGAACAAGAGTACTTAGCTCATAGATAGTTGTTGAGGGTGAGTGTTTAATGGCATGTGGCAAAGTAGACCATGTTGCCACGTGAGAGTGTGCAGTGAGATATATAATCCCACATCGATTAAATGAAGAAAACATTATGAGTTTATAAGAAGGTTGGGTATTGCTACCTATCAGCTTAAACTTTTAAGTGAAAACGGGTTCGATCCCCTTATGAGCTCGCAATGAATTTAACTTGGTATCAGAACGGTTAGAGAGTGTGGTAGTCTCGTCATCGAAAACCCTCATCCCGAAGACCTCCTCGGATTTTAAGTGGCATCGAGGATGTTACGGTAACACTCAAGACGACCCCGACAGCAAACAATGCTTTACTTAGCTCTGTCCAATTGCTCCGTCGTCATTTTTGATCTGCTCACACCGAGAAACGAACTCACTGGCATAACTTCGCTGACAACATAACGCAGCGTAACATCCATTCACCGTTTACCAATCATCATTGCATTCTCAAGAAGAAACAGCACACCATGCGATCCTACTTAGCACACGCATCTGATGGGATTAACTAAACGGATCGGTGACTCTTGCCGGTCCCGACTCGAGCCTGCAGACGGCTCAGCCTCAGGTGGACCTTCGGGAGAACAGATTGTAGCTCCCGTACCTCTTAGCAGGCTCCACGGTCTCCGAGTTCCCGACGTAGGAATGGATCTTCGGAGTCGGTGCAGCTCTCCGGGCGGCCTCATCTAAGTGGCGCACTGCCACGCCGATATCAGTCGTCGGGTTGCCGAGCTGGCCGGGGTGGCCCGATGAGGCATTCCAGCTCCCGTGGATCGGTCTTGACGTGCCGCTGCTGGCGTAAGTCGGGACGACTGAGCTGTACTCCTTCCTCGAGAAAGAATCGTAGTTCTCGGCTCCGACTGGATGATAGCTTCCGGTTTTGTACTGCTCCTTGCTGCTATACTCGCTGTAGTCATGGCCGCTGGGGCTCAGGCCACGACTGGGTCGGATGTACTCGGTCGCCACCTTCGTCACGTACTTGTCGAACCCTCGACGGTCGTAGGCTGCAGCCAGTGGCTGCTCGTGCCAGTTGCTGCCGTTTGTACCGTAATCTCTGTGCGTCGACCAGGCTGATGAATGGGCCGTGACCGGATAAGAGCCGAGGCTTCTCTCCGAGCCATGCGTTCGATCGGAGCCGCCATACTTGACCGTAGGATCGGTGCCCGCATAACTTCTTGCATAGACAGAGGGATCGACACGCTCATAGGATCTTCCGTACGTCGGGGATTCGGCGTGGTTATGGGCTCTTGATCTGTAGTGAGAGTCGGAAACATGGTAATTGGCCATTGATGACAGAGGGAAGAGATCCTAGGAAGCTGGCGTCGAGAACGAGGAAGTCGGTCCTTTATATAGGGAAAATCGATTGGTTGGCCGAGAACGGGATTAACGATTCCGAACACGAGCTCCACTGGAACTACTTTTTGTCGAGGGAAGGCGGCAGCTAAGGAGGGATTGGTCTAAGCCAGTGGGCCGATCACACCGCGAGATCTCGCAACAACAAATAAAGGGAGAAGAGAATGGTTTTCGGCGCAAATGGAATCATGTGCCATTTCTACGGTGCACCTCGAGATGCCCTTCCCACTATAACAGAACCCAAAGCAAATTGGATTCCGCCATCCCAATGGCACTTTGACGGACAGATTTCAACTTTTGTCTAATGCCACTCGCAATACAGAAGTAGAAAGCCCGTGCATTTCCAAGAGCAATTGAGGCATAAAAAAGTTCGACAAGAAGTTTGGTTTCATTCGGTTTCCAGAACCCCACACTAGCGAGGTAAATTTTGACAAGATGCTTGGGCAGCAGGGAATGAGAGAGTACACAAAGACACGATCGCATCGGCTGCCGGTTTTTCTGCACTTTACCATCTTTCCAGCAATAAGCATCTCGTCGAATCACCTTTTTACGATATGGCTAAAAGTTTAGGATCAGATTCTGCCCCAAAGTAAGCGACCCCGCAAAGCCCCCGACGGTGAGAACCTGCAGCCTCTAGAGAATTCATGGAGGTGACAGTTCGAGAACGAAGTAGGGAACCCACGTGAGAATAGAAATGAGGAGGAAAAGACCACAAAGACATTGAGATGATGGTATGTGCAACCGGAAAAGTAGAGGACACTGCTAGAATTCCAGGAAGTTAATATCGAAGAATTGAACTACTAATCCCTCCCAACAAAAATGTGAAAAGAGTTTCATCAGAGCCAAACAATTCCTACTTTCAGTAAGTAATAAACGGCTGCTTCAAACCAATCGAGATCGTGCTATTTCCCAATGAATGAAAGAATAATGTCAAACCTACCAAGTGTTCAACATGGTGCTATGAGTAATTCAACCTACCTTCAGGAAAGTTCACCTGCACCTTGTGAGAACTCCCTGCAGCTTAAAGCAGTCCAACCCACGACAAATTTAATTTCAGAAGCAGACCGAGTGCAAACTAGAGCGACCACAACCAGCAAAACTGCTCCTCGAACTGAGTGGAAGCTAGACCAAGTATCAAATCCCCCACATCCGAGAAGCATTTCACTGTCCTGCAATAGGTCAAACAGTATCAGACAAGAGAGAAGATATCTTCTTCCAGAGGAAAATAAGGTGGCACTCGACAGAGCGTGTCAGAAAGTTAGAATTATTTCTTCCGACTGGTATATAAGAGACCGAACCGGTGTCTATCCCAAAAACTTAAGCAAGGTATTTTCTTCAAAACTTTCAATGCGGGACAATTTGTGAGAAATCTCAACACCCGTCCTCACATGATGTTGCCACGTGTCTTGAACACTGTCCTCAATAACTGTCCATGAGCCAGGCATTTGACTTCCATGCTCGAACGAGGGTTGGCCAAACAACTAACCACAAGCCAGGCATGATCTTCCGGTCTCGGGATTTTACTAACATGTCTGGAATATTTCTTCCAGTCTCAAACAACAACAACTAGGCTGAGACAGTGTGAGGCCACATATTAACCCGCTCTAATACCACACTATAATTATTTTTTCCAATTGGTCTATGAGAGACCAAATCTGTATTTATCCCAAAAGTATAAACTGATAAACCAGGGGAATCGACTATTTTGCAAATCAAGATATTTTCTTTAAAACTGTTGATGTGGAATAATTTGTGAGAAATCTCAACACAGAAGTCAAATAGTCGGTGAGAAACTGAAAATAATGAGGTTGATCCAGTTAAATCAACTCACAAGGAGAAGTCACCATCAGATTCACTCAACCATTTTATGTCACGTGTTTAGTACAATCGTTTGGTTACGACAAGCTACTCAGATGATGAGGAACAAAACCAATAAAGGAAAAACTATGGCTGACCTTGAAGTTCACAAAGTCATCTCCCTCGATCAACTCTATAGTGAAGAATCAGGTCTTCTGGTTTTTTCCATATGTAAGCTCGTACAGTGGCTAGACTCATGTCCGGGGGTAAGATCTGGATTAAAAAAAATAAAAAAAGCATTCTCATGTAATAAAATCAAAATAACAAATGAAACTATGTAGCAGCATTTGTTATTGTATATTTTTTTGATGGAGGACATCCTAATGGAGATATAGCAGACTATATATGTGCATAGATCCGGCCAAGTCTACATTCTCATGAAGCCCATTAGACAAAAGGTGGAGGGAGATGAACTCGAGACGCGTCAGTCAACTACTTTGACCACCCCAGTAGCATGCAGGGTTGAATACAGAGTCGTTCTTATGGATGGGTGGGGCAACCAGCATGATATACATAGCCAATGGACCTAAAGAGGATGGCTCATGATTCATGAAATGCACAGAAAGGTGTGTTAAAAGGTCACACGGTTTAATTGATTACTATTAATCAATGCAGAAGCAGAAAGTTCATAATTTGTTCGATTAATTTCCATATTATTTCAATTTTAATTAAACATACAGTTGTGCAGTGCAGACTGAAATTTGACTGTTTATTCAACAAGGAAAAAACGTAAAATGGAAATTGCAGCCATTCCACTAGGATTGCATGATATTTTTGTGGTTTGTTACTGCCTTCAAGGCAAACTGTAGGTTCCTTTTGGTGAATTTTTATCTTATTCGTTTATGCTATGAATTCCCAGCTTTCCTATGCTCTGGGAAAACATCACTACGAAATTTTATACAAATGAATAACCGTCAAATTTTGTAAAATGCAATCACTTGCCTCATTATTGCACAAGATCTCGATGGAAGGCCGAAGCTTCTGCCATGGCTTTAATCCTACATCCAATGCCCCACCTCCATTCATGCCATCGAGTGGTTTGTCAAGAACCATCTTCTCTATGATATGGTTAATGACCTGCTCGGACAAATCAACAACTTCACAATATGATACACCAAACGCAGATTAATATAAAAACATACCAAAGACCTTTGACATTCTATGCTTTACTAACATTTTATTTTCTCAAAACTTGTAATTATCCTTTACTATAAAAAATAAAATAAAAACTAATGGAATGGATAAGATGCTTGGTTATTAATTTTTTATCTAAACTACTATGAAGGGTCAAACTGCTGCACTTTAAAGAAAGAACTAGTTCAACCAAGTATAAAATGCTCAGTTATCCATATGGAAGATAAAATGCACCGCAAAAATTATCAGCTGGTGAGATGGAAATTAACAGAAAGCATATAAATCCTCGCAACTTACTGGGCCGAGAGATGAGGACTGTAATAAGCCGGGTACTTGATAGGGATGTGTAACAACAATCTATTCATTGCACATCAAATTAAGAAACTCACTTTATGGATTCTAAATATGCGAGGAGCACTCAGTTTCCCTTGGTTGGGGATCTGAGTAGATGAATCCTCAGATGGTTGCAAGTAGAAGCTGCACCTGCATTAGAGTAACTTATGACAAAAGTGAAAAGATAATCAATTTCAAAAAGATTTCAACATAAGAAAAACAAGTGTTGGTTAAATACACCAGTTTAGATCTCGTACACGTAAAGTATAAAGGTAGAAGCTCAAGCATTTTAAAATTAAAAAAAAAAGAGCAACTGAACCCATTAAAGGACAAATAAAGGAGCCTCGACAATAAAAGTAAAAACGCTGACTGAATTGGTTGGTGTTTCTGGTTAAATTAATTAACTTGAATCTTAATGAATGAATCTCTTTGCTAAAAATCAGACAGCAGACGTATGAAAAAACTAATGGTGAATTTCTCAAATGCATGTGGCAGATTCTAAAAATGCTAATCAACCAGAGAAGAGGAAATTACTTGGTGTTTTCTCTAGGAGGCAGGCGATTGTTCAAAATGCAATCCAAGCACCACATAGGGAAGTCTCTGTCATCTTCGGTACCATCCAAATCAGTGATCTTCTTCCTCCATGAAATGCCTTGGGAGCCTTCAGTAATAATGGAAGGTGCAGATACTGTTGAAAACTCAAACGGAGGATACACCAGAGTGTGATTATCGGGAGGCTCATCAGCCTCTGCTCCCGAGTAAGAAAAGTTCTTGCCATTAACATCCTTCCCAGAAGACATATCATTGTTAGTCAAGGGATGGTGTCTGACATTCCGACTTCTCTGGGTTAACCAATGAGCCAAGAGTCCTCTGAGGGTTTCTTGAGCTAAATTGACCTGTATAGCTAGATCTGATTAATAAGCATCAATCTGCGTCTGTTGATCTCAGGATGTCCTCTACAACAGTCATAAAGAAGTCTTTTCTTTTACAGTGA
The DNA here is from genome assembly GCA_900006705.1 of Sonneratia caseolaris. Classification (NCBI taxonomy): domain Eukaryota; kingdom Viridiplantae; phylum Streptophyta; class Magnoliopsida; order Myrtales; family Lythraceae; genus Sonneratia; species Sonneratia caseolaris. The sequence continues at coordinate 1,118,355 of CXYZ01011466.1, forward strand.
TAAATTAATACTCGCAGTTTCTTGTACATTAGATGAATAAGAGAGAAAAAGATATAGTTTTTGAGTGAAAATATAACCAAAACGAGTAAGGTGTCACATCATGTCGCCATGTACTAAGATATAGCAAGTCAAGAGCAGATCAGAATTCTGTATATGGTAACCTGGACAGCACCTAACCTTATGATCCTCAGGTTTTCCAACTATATTCAGATCCTCGGAATAAATCTCAGCAGAAAAACATTGTGGTGTATCCAAATTTATGGACAAGCTTCCCAGCCTTGTGTCTGCAGTGAACCATGCAGGTATGCTTACCTGGGATCAGAGAACGATCAGAATATATGTTCAATATCCTAAAAGAAATTCAAAAGAAAATTCTATGGATAGGAAGATACCATCTCTGAAAATTCCTCCCTTTTCTCCTCAAAAGAAACCTAACATACCACAGGAAAGCAAATTATAAGTAAAATTTGAAATGAAATCAGTGGTTGACTTGGAAATTTATCCATGAAGAAGTATCATTTTAAACAAATCAGAGGACAGCAATCAGTGCCTTTCACCCAATCAAGAACGGAAATTTTGATTGCCATATCAATTATCAATAAGAGAAAGAACCATCAGGCCGACCTGTCCATAGTCTGCCACCATGAAACCTCTAGTGATCTCCCATAGCTTTACAGAACCTGCAGTGTCCTGCCAGGGGGTATAGACAATAGAATCTTCATGCTTCACTGAACCAAAACTTCCTGAAAAGCTAGCATCTTGAATGAAAAATCTCCCCAAGCCAGAAAATAGGTAAACCAGTGTGCTAACCTTGGTCAAGACATGCCTTCTGTTATTCAAAATTTCATGTTGCACCATGCTTGGAGAGCCAGTAATTGTAGATAATGGTTCTTCATACACTGGATCCTGTAACATTGCCATATCAATCAAATTTGTGCACCTTCCATGGAAAAAAGGCAGTAAGACCAGAAGTGAGAAGAAAAGACCAATAGCAGAGTGCAATAGTCTGCACATGGTAAAACTCAAAATCGGCCATTTTACCATTTTGTACGCAAGGAAACCTCTGGCACAGATCATGTTAATTTTTTCGCCAGTATTTTGGTTATACAAATGAGATATTGCATCAATATCTGTGTTGCATCTCCCCTTCTACTACGAGCTATCCCTTACTCATACCATAAACTAGCATTTCCTTAGCATATTAGAAAGATATAATCTATTCATTCATGATGAAAAAGTATACTGAAATGACTCAGAAATGTACTTTGGTACAGCCAAAATATTGTAGATAAGTATTTTGCTCACAGGTACTGATCCTTCAAGAGGAACTCTAGCCCTTGAGAAGGGAAAGTTTCCAGCCAGGAATGAACCACCTCGTTCAAAGACCCGTCGAGGGTTACAACCTTCAGCAGGCCATCTTTCAATTGATGAATCAGTTAAGGCAACCCATATGCTGTCATCATGCAATGCCAAATTCAAAATAGGATGCTCCTTTCTGCAAAGTAAAATGCTCTCTCTGGTAGACAAGTCTGTCAAGTATAACTAGAGAAGGAATTGATTGGAGATCAGATATAAAACCATAACAGGAAGAAGACTAAGACAGACAGACATGCAAATTGAACATGCCTGGAGTAGATAAAAAGAATAAGAAACTCACAGACATGTCCCTCCCACCACTATAAACATGACTAAATGTTGGTGTGCTGGAAAGTGCCCAGACTGAATCAGTATGTAGAGAATAAGAGTGCACACATCGCTGCTGACCAAGATCCCACAACCTGAAGGGAAAGAATGGTGATGAGTTAATGCTTAACTGAGCAATAGGAAGAAAAGGCTGAAATAATCCTCCCCAAGGTTGAGGAAGAATTAGTCCCTGCCTCAATATCAGGTCAACTCACTCCTGATGGACTGATCTTTAGCCATTGCTGACGCTCTGTGACATACATGACACAGATTTTATTGAGTTCACATAGGTGCATTATTTTATATGACATTATCGAACCGTGACAATGATCACTCCAACCAGACACATTCAATTAAAAAAAGTCCTAAAAGAAAGATCAGGCAACTAATTCTTCGAGGCAATTGGCAATCTCTTTATTTGGCCCAACAAGCACCTGCCATTCTGTTTCTACAAATATTTTCATTTTAATTGCAGAGACATATATTTTAATTTTTTCCCCTTTCCCCCCTTTATGCATGTTTCACTTCTAGAAGAGTCTTATAAGTTGGACGCAGACATGGTGCCATGCTGGAAGAGAGTGTAACCATTTCAAAAACAGCATTGGGCTTTATGACCTATTTGAGCTGTTTCTGCTTCATATCAAGCTTAGAACAACAAAGTGATCACCAAGGATCCAGAAGACGCACATATCTGACTATAATAGGTACACAACACAAAAAAAAGAAGTATGTACCTGATCATAGAATCTGAGGATCCTGTTAAGCAACATCTGCCAACAATAAAGCACCAATATATTTTTTGAGAACCTAGAGGAAAGCAACTCGAAAATCATAAACAGAAAGCATGCCCCACCAAAATAGTCATGATAATAGACATAAGAAAATTCAATGTTGGGAGAAACTGCATAGAGAAACATAGATATATTAGTAGGAGAAATCACACCTGCCAGCTGAATCCAGAAGCAGAGCTCTAATATTGTCTGTATTCCCTTTTAATTTCATTGTCTTAGAACCAGTTCTAGGATCCCAAACACGTACAACCTCAAGGAGATAGAGGAAAAAAGTTGTAAGATAAAGTTCCCTAGTCCCAGCCAAGCCACAGTTTACACACAATTTAAGAACATTACAGATTACACCAGTCACAAACTAAACTCAAATGGAAAGATACCTTTTCAGTTCCACCAGAGACGAGAAGAGTTCCACTATGATTCATTGCCAAGGCGTAGACTGACTCCTTATGGCCTTTGGCGGCAACAGGAACACACCCATTTGATTGACTGGAGTCTCCTGAAATGATATTGCATAAGGGAATGTAAACTTGTAGTGGGCAGTAGATTCTTAGTGGCATGTAAACCATTTGGAATATCACCTTCAGCTAGATCATCTGATTTTATGAGTGGAGCAACTGATGCTTCAACATCCCACAAAAAAACCTCCCCTCCAAGTCCACCAGAAGCAAAAAGTGTGCTCTAAAGGGCATGACACTACAGAAGGGTCAGAACATGGCTCCATAAAATAGAGAACTGACTCATTCACAATTTGAACTATTGTAAAACACCATTTGAATCCTAAGAAAGAGATTAGAAGAAAACCAATAATAAAAAGGCTCCTTAAAATCTGAAATATATACATTACATTTTCTTCAGCTTCAGCAAGACAATTAACGTAGTCAGAGTGCTGACGGAGCGTCCTGCAGCAACTTCCCCCAGATAAGCAATCCCATACCTTTTGAGAGAAAACGGGAATGCAGACTCAATTAGAAAGAGCAAAAACATGATGTATGACTCAGAATCTTCAATGGCAAAAATTTTCAGGATCAATGTACCTTGAGAGTAGTATCTGAAGAACAAGAAACAAGTGTTTTATCACCTGTAACTATAACATCATTGACCTGCGCATACAAGTTCCTTCATCTCAAAACTAAAATATTGAGAAACAAGTGTTTTATCTCCTGTAACTATAACAGTATACAGACTTTGAAAAAAAATATGATCAAGAAGTTGCTCTAAGCATCTAATATGCTTCATCTAAAACATAAGCAACTAGTAACTGAAGCTCTCTCCTGTTATTTTCTCTGATATGCAGCATTTTGTTCATCAACTACTTTTAGGGCACAAGAATGATGTCCTGTAGAAATGATATGAAAGTATAACCCAACTGCGACCATCGCTAGGACTAGCAATGGTTAGTCACTTAGCCTAAATCTTTGTAGAAAATATGAAACTTACCCAATCAGTATGTGACTCAAATGTAGCAGAGCAAGCAGCTGTCTTTTCATGGAGTGCCCATCTCTTCAATGTACCATCTCGACTCCCAGTGAAAAGGTAATCACAGCCATCAGCAAATGATGACTTGAGGACAGCCAAACAATTAATGGCTGAAGAATGCTGAAGACAAAAGAAAAAATGCAATTAAGGAATCACGTTCTGAGAAAATGTCACGAAGCATATAAGCCACAAAGTAGCACTTGGTTCAATGAGAATTATATCATACAGAGGTGGCAGGTTAAAGGACTCAACAGTTCTTAAACTTCTATCACCTGCCAACTCAGGAGAATCCACCGATGCACATGTGTTGACCATATTATTGCCAATAAATCAATAGAATCAGAAGTAGATGGAACACAGCTACTATAAATCCACGGACAATACTTGACATTATAATATCAGATAGATTTTTATGATCAAACATTTCATGATGTGACATTATAAATCCAATATAAAATAAATATGCAGCCCAAACGCCTTTTTCTAGCAGATCATTTGACTGTCAACACAGGAGGTGAAAGCTAAGTTCAATTTCAGGGAAAAGCAAGAAGAGAAAAAACCAATAGAAATAAAATGGCATTCCTGTCCTTAAACCATAAAAATTTCTAAGATATCTTTAATCGTAGAACAAAATATCACAAGGTAAAAGATCTCAGAACCTTTGTGCTATCTGCACCATTCAATACATAAGTCAACCTCTTCTCCCTGCGGGGACGAGTAGAACCTGCCAAATTTCCAGCACTACCCACTTGATGCATAGATTGGAGTACCTGAATACAATAATGTTGCCTGCTCAAGATGGATAAGTTATGGGGAAAACGTGGGATCCATGAGATGAAGACCTCCGACGAGGAGCTGAATTCAATGAGACAAAGCCAAAACCATAGAGCCTGCTGAAGAAATCTTACAACCAACTAAGCAACGACATCATGAAGACAAGTGCCCTCCCAATCACTTTAATACCAGGTTATGCGTCTCATCTTCAGGATTTTTATTTTCTTGGTTTCCGCGATTACAGTACAAAACGTACACGCTCATTCTGAACAAAATGGATGGCCCAAAATCCAATCTCCAAGTTTCAAAATAATTGTCCTGTTTGGTAACATAATGCGGAAATGCGACACCAAGTTAGCTAATCTACCCTCCTAAATTCAACATCCACACTTAACAAAAGAGCAACCTCAACAAGGAAAAGCAAAATTTTGCGTAATAAGACACCAAATATAAGTTAAGTACAGAAGACAATCCGCATTGCACAAATTACACTGATAAGTGGACTTCTGCCACAGCGGAGGCTCAGATTAACTCGAAATTTCTGAAAATCATTGCACTCGACATCCAAATCTCTCAACAATCAACCACTGAAAAGGGGAAAACCCCATATAATACAATCGGGTTGAAATACCGATGAAACCGTTCCTCAGCTTGCGTTTCAGATGACGACTGCAAATCAACCTTCTCAAGACAGTCAGTCTGGAAAAGTAAAAAAATGAAAACAAGAAAACGCCACCTCTGTTCCTTCAGCTGGCCAAGTGAAGCAGCGACTGCAATGGAGGGGAAGTTATAGGTCACTCGATCAAAGAGAAACTCAAGAGGGTGAAGAGAGGCGAAGAGTCATAGGATGGGGAAGGAAATATACACAGAAGCGGCCAGGGATAAAAGAGACGAGCATAAATTATAGAGATCGGTAAGTATATAATATAGATATATATATATATATATATGCTATCTTAATTTGGAAACTAAAGTTTCCTTTTTAAGCATTTTCATTTTCATTTTTTTATANCATATAGCCTTTTGGTTTATTAAAAATATTAACATTTTATTTCAATCTGCTAGAGAATTTTTCAAAATTTTGGCATAATAGCAAAAACTAAATTATAAGTAATTTCTGATGCATTTGTCTAATAGATTATTGATAAAAATACATTATAAATTACTTATAATTGGTNATAGTGAGGTTAATGATTTCTATTAATCAAGAATAAATTATTTAAAAATAATATCCCTAATAATACTCTACTTTGGGAAAGAACGTCAAATCAACAATTAATCCATATTGATATTATTTATATCTTGCTTACCATATTCAGATAGGAAATGAGACGAGGGCACTATCACCCTTCATCTAATATCAAAATATTCTAATTAGATTATTATTGAGATTATTCAGCACGTTTGTAATATTATAAATAAAAAATTATATTTTATATTATAAGAAATTTATATTTAGATAAACTGATCTTATTTGAATATAAATCGATTATAAATTTTTTATTATTTTTTTAAGTAATTTATCAATTGAAATATTATGCCATAAAAATAATTCATACACTTATTAAGTTCAAGGGAACAATTTAATCGTCGCGTCAGGAAGATCGAGTCACGTTGCAACGGCCACTTGTCCTCGTCCACGTCCACGAACACATACTCCGCTCACGTCTCCCCTGAATCCTGTAGAATCCGACACGTGTCACACTCTCCAGCACCGTTCGTCTCAAAAACTGCATGCCCCATGCACCTATAACTGATGAACCGCATCCACCAATTCGCAGGTTTCTCCCATTTCCATTCTCCTTGTTCTTCTCTTCTCCTTCTTGTGTTCATTTGGACCGGCTGTTTCGGGTCGAGAATGAGCCAGCAGCAGCAACCGCGGAGGACGCCGTCCCAGCTGGAGCCCATCACTTACGGCGACGTGTTCAAGGTGCACGGCGAGCTGGCGGAGAAGCCGGTGACGCCCAGGGATGCCTCGATGATGCAGAGGGCCGAGACAGCGTTGCTCGGCCACACACAGAGAGGTGGTGCAGCGGCGCTCATGCAGTCTGCAGCTTCGTGGAACGCAAGATCTGGTGCCTTCTCCGACAAGGGAGGCGGCCGTAGAAGTGGTGGTGATGGCTCCCCTGATGAGGTTTGTCATTCTTATATAGTTTTATCTCAATGTACTGTACCTAGCACATCAAATGTATCAGTCATCTAATGTTGAGATTCGCAGGTCGAAGATGGAGAAGGTGGCCGGGATGCAATAACCATCGGCGAGGCTCTCGAGGCAGCCGCGCTGACGGCTGGCCAGAAGCCGGTGGAAAGGAGTGATGCAGCCGCGATCCAGGCGGCAGAAGTGAGAGCCACCCGGCGCACCACCATCATTCCTGGAGGAGTTGCAGCCACTGCTCAGTCTGCTGCAATCCGTAACGCGAAGATGGCCTCGGATGCAGACAAGGCCAAACTTGTCGACGTTTTAACTGTAAGTATCGAATGCACAGAGATTTTTTTTGCTCATGAAGCAAACTGATCTTTTAGAAGTTCTTGAAGTGGAGCATTCTTGTGATAACAGGATGCGGCTCTGAAGTTGCCATCGGATAAGGAGGCGACGAGGAAAGATGCAGAGGGGGTGGCCGGGGCCGAGATGAGGAACGATCCCGACCTGACAACTCACCCTGCTGGCATTTCCGCCTCCATCGCGGCCGCCGCCCGCCTCAATCAGCAGAACTGAAAGACAAGCCGTGGGCACCCAACGATTTCCACCTGTGTTATATCCCCCTCTCTCTCTTTAACCTTTCTGTGTAAAATTGAAATGGTCGTTGATTTTGACTCGTCAATACCTATATGCCCGTGAACAAGGGTCTATAATAATCTCTTTTTTCCTTTGAGATAGAGGAGAGGGCCATGAATTTAGAATAAAATAGCTATATTGCATAATATGACCATAATTTCATTGAGAAAATGGATGGAATTTGCACGCTCTGGACAAATTCCCTCCGCTGTTGGTATCCTCAAGAATGACGTGGACGGAGAGACTTGGTTTGCAATGCAGAAGGGCAGAGTCAAACTCTGCATTTGGTATTTAGACCAAACGTGATGGGCCATTATAAGTGGCGGATTCTTGCAGCCCACAGAAAATTGCATGGACCGGATGGTAATTTCTTATCACAGCATTCTGGTGGCCCGGCCGCCTGTCCGATCGAACATTAAAAGTGGATTACAGTGGGATTGGTTTTCTAATTATTTTGATTGATAAATTTAAAATAAATAAGCCATACTTATCGAATGTGTGCGCGTGATCAACACCGTTCAAGGACGGTTGCCCATGGCCACTGATGTCATCGGGGGCCCACTAGGGTCCACTCCCTCGAGTCAAAGTCTTGGAATCCAATATAATTAGAAGATTCATTTATTTATTTATGGAAAGAAAGAAATGACATACGAAATCATGTCGTTTTATGGACCGTTCACATTTGAGCAGGCCAGGTGTCACGAAGCGAGACCGCCCAGATTGAGAATTTTCCCGAGGGGTCGATTGAATTCTTCGCAGCAGCGTGGGCCCATGGGTACGGGCATTTTTAATTAATTAATTAACTAAAAAATTAATTAAACGGATTCGATATTAATATTTGAAATTGATGTATCGTAGTTAAAATTTTTAACTAAAATAATTATTTATCTTAAATTAAATTTAAATTAGTCCGTATCTATATATATATATATATATTTGTCTATTCACGGGGAAAAAATCATTAATTGTTAATGGGAAGGGAGAACTTTCAGAGGACCAGCCAGCGCACACACACTGGCGTATTACCTAAGCCTATTGTCTGCCGGCCAACTAGTACGACCGTAACGGAGCATGCAGACGGTGCACCCCTATCTGATACTTTAACATGAAAGCATGTTTTAAAAATTAGATCAAGTTAATAATATGTTTGATCGGTTCAATTAGGAACTAACTGCTTACTTAATTTGATTCTTATAAAAGATTCAATTGTACTTTTAAAGAGGATAATTTCGGTTGAATTGACTGATTTTTTATCTGACTAATGAACTTAATTGAACCGGTAAAAAGTTGATCAAATTAAAATTTAAAAAATAATTTTACATCATTATATTTATATTTTACATTAAATTTTTATTTAATA